>JASZXT010000025.1:0-86497 GCA_035521555.1 Lecanoromycetidae sp. Uapishka_2
GTCCTCCCACGTGTAACCCCACGCGATGTCCCCAATTGACACTTTGATCTACAGAACTGGAAGTCCTCCGCCTGGAGAAACGTTACGCGAAACGTACACACCGCGCTGCATACAGAGGTAATGCTGAATACCGAGATGGGGAATATGTGCGTGCGAAGGGCGATAAGATGGTTGCGCCGCAAGTGAGGGAGATGGGGGGTGAGAAGAGGCGATGACGATGTGGTAATTGGGATGGGAACGTGTGGAGGGAAGGGCTTGGGTATTGGTCAGGAGCGATGGCGCTGGTGGTGTCTTCTTGTGGCTTTTGCCTTGGTATAGAGGGTGCATCGGATGGGATTTGAAACTTGATTCTAGTGGTTAGGTTGATGCTACACATGGCGATGGGTTCGGACGAATGTAGACGGATTTGGACCACTATGGACGACAAGTTTACAGTGAAGGAGTAGGATTGTGCTAGTGGTCTTGAGGAGTAGCGCAATTGGTCATTTTGTACAGAACGCACGCTTGCTCGCCTGTGCATTTCGCTTTCAAATGGAATCCGTCACACTGACTTATGCAGCAGCTGCTGATGGCAAATTGGAATAGAATTGATGACTGTGAAGCCGGAGATATGCAACGGTCTCTATCTAATGCCATTCGCGGTGGAGAGAGCGGGAGGTGATAGCAGGCTTTTGATACTCCGGTTTTGTACTGAGGTTCTGTCTCTCCCCTCAGGCCAGTGCAAACCTTCAAAACCTGTGAGCATGGTCATGTTGCTCGTCGTGGTCATCATTTGAGAGCTTGAGAGGCACGTGACCCCGTGTTCGTAGTTCTACACTATGTACAGTGAAGCTGAGATGAACAAGAGTATAATACAACTAGAATCATCCTCTCAAACGAAAACTCACGCTCCTATTGGATCAAAAGTTACCTTTCCATCGCTGCCGATGCTTGCGGTACTCATCTTGGGCGCCTTTATAGTGACCGGCATCGTGCTTTTGTCTTGACCTTTTGGATTGGCGGGGTCCTTCTCCTGCGCAAGCGTCACCACAGGCTGGACTATACCTGGTTGGGCGTCTGCGATCTCATTTATGTCTTGCGATGTAAGTACATCACTTATCCTAGAGGCTCGAGTTTGGAGTAATATCGTCGTTGGTCCGTAGAATTGGAGAAAGAGCTGGAAGAGTAAGCAAATTGCAGGATTTAGACCAATTGGAAACCCACCCTGTCTCCCCATATTGTTCTCCTCGCCCAAGTCCGCAATGTGAAAAGTACTCCCGTTGTAACTTGCCATGTTCGGCTTTCCCGCATTGCTCGAATAAATCTTGAATCTGGCAAAAACCTAGAAATATTGAATGAAGGGATTTGTAGGTTGATTGACTTCAATCGATAGGCCAAAGGTGGATTGCGATTGATAGTGTACGCAAGCACATGGCTAGTTGGAATCTCAGTGATTCTGGTCCAAAGACATTGCTACACACGTACATACCTTGGGTGGACAATATAGGACTCTCCAGCCCCGAGGACGATTTGCGAGATAATTCCTTGACCCGTCAAAGCTAGAAGTCCCCTGCCAGTGACTTCAGAATTGCCCCAATGCGCAAGGCTCTTGAACAATTAGCGTCTAGTAACCAGAATAGGCTTACTACATACCATTGCCTGATTTATGGAAGGCTTAATAGAAAGCGTCTGTCCGGTGAAGGCTAGCAGAGACTTGCCAACCAACATCCAATCTGTAGTTCCGTCTAAATTCACTGTTGTCATAGACGTGTTGGCCGCCTTGGTCGAGATAAGAGCCGTAATGGGGCTTGTCGAATGCAAACTTTGGTATAGGAAAGGGATCCTGAGCACAGCTCTGCGAAATGGCTCCAACATTGACAACGTTGAGATAGCCTAAGAAATGTACTTAGTACAAATTCGCCTGCCACGGATGGTTTCCTACGTTTTCTGCTTTGCCTCCCACTCCCACCAATGTTCCTTTTCGTGTATAGAGATTCTGGGATGCGGAAAGGGAAACCGAGAGAAGCGAGAAGGGTGAACCAAGAACTTCGAACCTGGCGTCTGGAAATCGCTTAGCACATGTCGTCCTCAATAAAGGAATTCCTCATACCGGGAGTAACACCAGTGGAGCTCGGGGCAGGCTCCGAGAGGTTGATATCAAGGGTGTCAACCGCCTGGGAGGAGACCTGAAGATGCCGTCGCCATGTTGCCGGCGAACGCAGCCGTAACCTGCGAGATTTAGGACAGCTCAACACGAAGCTACTTGAACCTTTCAATGGGGCCCGCATGGCTGTCGTGGGACTACATGGGACGAAGCGCGAAAACGAAACGCGAATTGGCAGGCTGAGAGCCGGGTAGCGAGACCGTGAAAGATGACTTCGACAATATTAAGTTTTAACCGTCAATTCAGCCCACAGCCTCCAGTTGCAACAAACCAAGAACACATGTAGGCACGCAGGCTTTTAACGAAGTCTGCTGATGACAACCGGAACCAACCTCGCAAGAGGCATGAACGTCATTGCTGGATGCTCATGCTAAGGAACGAGGCCCCATAAGCGCAAGTACAGTATGCGGCCTGCATTGCTGGCCCGCGCTCATCTGCTGCATGGAGCACGACTGAAATGTCCTCTCGTCGCCCCGATACGTTTTCTTGTACAGAAGCGGTCGGGGCTCCTTCTACAACGACAGTTTTCACGCACGAACCATCTACGGCAAGATGACAGACCAAAGCAACAAGAGGCTCATGCCCACCTTCAGCTGCGCACAGAACAGTCTGAGACCATTAAACCAGAATCATACGAGGAACCCAATAAATCAAAACCGAATGAAGTGCCAAAGACCGATGGTCTATTGTCGGAGCAGACAGTGTCAAACAAGGAGCAGAGGAAAGCTGACTGGGCTATAATGAAAGAGATGTCCAGGTATCTATGGCCGAAGGTATGGCAGGCATGTGTAGAGCAGATATGTAGAAGCCTAATGAGGCCTATAGGATGATCTGGGAGCAAGGACAAGGGTAGTCACGGCATTGAGTCTACTTGTGGGCTCGAAGGTAGGACCTTCTCTCTCGTACGAGGTTATTTATAGGACTCAGAACTTTATAGATATTGAATGTCCAAGTGCCTTTCTATTTCAAAAGTATCGTTGACTCAATGAATGTGGACTTTGCCGCTCTCGGTGGCACCGCATGGACTGTTGGGGGGGCTATGATCGTTGCATGTACAAATTCTACGTTCATCAAGTCATTGACTCGTCACTCATGTGTCTACTAGATGGAGCAGCTCGTATCGGTACAGTCGTCTTTCAGGAACTGAGAAACGCCATATTTGCGAGCGTCGCCCAGAAAGCCATTCGCCGGGTTGCCTGCAACGTCTTTGACCACTTACTCCGTCTCGATTTGAACTTCCACCTATCGCGGCAGACTGGTGGCCTTACACGAGCTATTGACAGAGGGACCAAGGGTATAAGCTTCTTGCTCACCTCAATGGTCTTTCACATCATACCTACAGGCCTGGAGATATCCATGGTATGTGGGATTCTAGGATATCAATATGGACCGAAATTCGCAGGCATCACGGCAGCGACAATGATTGGATACACGGCTTTCACAGTGATCACTACGTCGTGGCGGACAAAATTTCGAAAGCAGGCCAATGCCGCAGACAACGCCGGCGCTACTGTAGCAGTCGATTCATTGATCAACTTTGAAGCTGTCAAGTACTTCAACAACGAAAAGTACGAGGTAGGAAGGTATGACACAGCTTTGAGTAACTACGAAAAGGCATCGATCAAAGTAACCACATCGCTTGCTTTCCTGAATGCAGGACAAAACCTCATTTTTTCGAGTGCCCTCTCCGGCATGATGTATCTGGCTGCCGATGGCATCGCAACGGGGAATCTCACTGTCGGAGACCTGGTCCTCATTAATCAGCTAGTATTCCAGCTTTCTGTCCCTCTAAACTTCCTCGGCTCGGTGTACAGGGAGATGCGCCAATCGCTCTTGGATATGGAGACTCTATTCAATTTGCAAAAAGTGAACATTGCTGTCAAGGAGCCTGAGAAGCCAAAGGCCTTGCAATTGACCAGAGGTGGGGAAATAAGATTTGAGAATGTGACATTCGGCTACCATAAAGATAGGTCGATTCTTCGCAATCTGAGTCTTACCATGCCGCCAGGCCAGAAAATTGCCATCGTTGGCCCCAGCGGATGCGGCAAGTCCACGATCTTGCGACTGCTGTTCAGGTTCTACGACGTCGAATCTGGCAGAATTTTGATAGATGACCAGGACATTCGAGACGTCAGCTTGCAAAGCTTGCGCGAAGCAATAGGAGTGGTGCCACAGGATACCCCCTTGTTCAATAACACAATAGAGCACAACATCCGCTACGGCAACATGAACGCATCAGCGGAAGAAGTCAGGCACGCCGCAAAAAGGGCACGGGTCCACGAGATTGTCGAGGGTCTTCCTGACGGCTATAATACCATGGTAGGAGAGCGAGGTATGATGATTAGCGGTGGGGAGAAGCAGAGACTTGCAGTGTCGAGACTCATCCTCAAAGATCCACCACTACTATTTTTCGATGAAGCAACGTCAGCATTGGATACGTACACCGAGCAATCTCTACTCCAGAACATCAACAGCATTTTGAAGGACAAAGCAAGAACCAGTGTCTTTGTGGCCCACAGATTGCGGACCATCTTCGACAGTGATAAGATCATTGTGCTGCGAGACGGACACGTGGCAGAAAGTGGGACTCATGGCCAGCTCATAGATGCTGGTGGTGTTTATAGCGAGCTCTGGCATGCACAGGAGACGTCGCTGGGAGAGAGCGTGGATTTGGAACCATCTGTACAGGAGAAATCTAGAGATGAGAAGATATAGTAGAAAAATTGTTTTGTATAATGAAAAAGGGTAAATAAAGCCTCGTCCACAGACGAAAGAAGGCTGGTCACTCAACGTACATAAGCCCTGAGTGTTGGGCATTATCATATACTATTGTGATGAACACTTCAATTTGAGCAGAGGACGCGCAATCTTGAGTGACATGAACTGCTACAATCCATGAATCAAGTCCCGGACGACACCAGAGTTGAAATGTGGACCGTCTCTTCCCTATGGATGAGCAATCTTTCGGTCGCAAAACTTCGACCTTTACCAAGGAGGAAATTTGGAACCATTCGGGGCAAGCCTGCGCTAACCCTGGCCAACTGCCCTGATCACTCAATGCCTGAGGCTTAGGTCGACATTAAAGGAGTTCACATAAATGGCTTGAGCCCAAGTCTATGCACTGCATCCAATGTTAAGAATGAGGCACTCCTTCTCCACGCCTTTGACTTTTCACATTTGCCATGTCTATCGTACCGAACATAATTGCAATGCTATGCCTTAAACCACATGACTGGCCTCTCGTAAGAGCCGCATGAACCCCCAACGCCATGCGAATATTGCGTATTCAGGGAAATTATTTTGCCACAGCAGCGCTCAATACGGAAGTGCGGAAGAAACTACCCTTGGTGCGCTCAATGACCTGTACATATATTAGCAGGATGATCATGGGCAGAAAATTGGAGGCTGTGCTGACCTGCTGGTACACCGAATTTGCTGGGTGGTTCATCAGTACGGTGCCTTCCTTGTAATCTAATTTCCCATCCATCCTAGTATCTCTGATCAGATTTACAATCCACTTCTCGCCTTCCTCCATCTCCAACCCCAATCTTGTGCTCAAATCCTTTATGTCAATTCGTTGGTGAATCTTGCAATAACTCTCACTGATCAGATGCCTCGCAGCTTCTACGAACGCCTCCGCGGCTGCGGATAGGAAGAAATCTCCTTTCAGTACTTCCTCCGCTTCAATGAGTTTTTTCTGCGCTTCTTCGAAGTCAAAATCGATATAGAGCGCTTTTATGAAGTCGGTGACTGGGTCGGAGTATTCGTAGCCTTCTTGGCGTACCACGCGGACAAGATCTTTTAGTTGCTTCTGGTACTGGCCAGTATTCCGCGTCCGGCTACGATTAGTGATGACAGCAGCTGCGAGATAGCGTAGTATCCAGGGACAATTGGTCTGAATGGTGTTGATGAAGGCTGGGGAGAAGAAGAGTTCCGTGATTTGGTCGCGGGCAGGCTCGTAGTTGAAAAAGGGGAAGAGAGTCCAGTGAATGAGCCATGTCCGATGCTGCAGTTGCGCGAGAGGGTTATTGAAGAGCTTGGTATCAATTCCCTCCTTCACTTTGTTCACTTCTTCCATAACAACATCCCACTGTGTGGTTAGGATATCTGCGGCTAGCTTGCCCCAGGTAGCTGAGGTGGCTTTGTCGTTGTCGGTGGAAAGGATACGGAATTGATCCAGGAGTTGAGCAGCATTCGCGTAGCTACCGCAGCTGTATTGAAAGCGGCCATAGTCGTAGAGCATATCCACCATTTCGATCGTAACGCCATGGTTTGTCTCAAGAAATTTAAGATTGGCAACTTTATCGCTGCGAAGGTTCGAAACAACGCTGTCATCGCTGAGTAACTCGTCTATTTGGCTTGTTTCTTGCGTGAAGAGGGACAGTCTTTCAAGGACCTCTTCTCTCCTCTTTGTGAAACGTGCTGGAACCTCATCACTATCGTTGATCTCCTGCCATAGCTGCGCTACATAGTCGGTCATGTTCGTTTCTTTTAGAAGCTCATACTTCGTCTTCGTAATATCGTTGCGCGCATCGCTCTCATCTTCTTCTGACTCTTCGAGAAACTGGAGAAGGGGAAAGATCAGGTGTCGATCGAAATACGGTATCAGCTTTGGGAGCAGGTCATTCTCTTGCGATATCTCCGTGGGAGCAGCATGAGTTATGCCATTCGAGATAGCATCTACAGACGTAGGTGTCTTGTCCGTCATGGTCGCGCAAATGTAGAGTGGATGATTCAGAAGTTCCAGAGATGGTCGAGGGGTTCAAAGTGCGTTGCCAAGATTTTCTGAGGGGCCTAAACCAGTATGGGAGTTCACGACAATGTCACGCTTCCTCACCAACTTTGATATGATGCTGTAGCAAAGAAGACCGCCATCATGGCAGCCGTGTCTCTTATGCCATTTCTTCGACCGCTGCCTCCTCCTAGCTTAATCTCCATGAGCGTTCTCCAGCGACGAATATCAGCCCAACCCTGCCTCCATCAACAAGGTCTCTGCTTCTACGTTGCTTCAATGATACTTTTATACTGACATGCAGTCCATGTACAGCAAGACCTGTCACACACTCAAGCTTGAAGTCTGCATCACCAGTCCTAATCACTCAAAATCAGACAGAGCTCCCACTGTCTGTTTCATTCCCACCACTCCCATATCATGTCCACCGCACAGCCTCCCAAAAACTGCCAGTATACCAACTTGCCAAGCGTGGAGGAAATCTGCACCAGACTCGAATACGGAAGATAGAGGGCGATGTGGAAAAGCTGAGGAATGAGATTCAGATGGTGCTTGGTGTAAAGGAAGAGCATGTGGTAATAAATCGTTTGACAGGGCACATTATCATCAAGGTGTGTTACTATTGCCGAAAAACGTTGCGTACTGGCCAATGCAATTCTCTGTTTGGGGTGATGGCTAATGCTTTGACGACTCAAAGGGATGGTATCGAGACGATATCAAGAGGTTCCTGGAGGACAGGCAGTTCTGATGGAGCTGTTACGTACAAAAATGGATTCAATGGCTGCTCCAATGTGTATAATTACGAATAGACATAATTCAGACAGCATCGAGCACAGCAGATCTTGATTTCAATATTTAACGTAGATAGCCTGCCATTCACACAGCCAATATATCCAAGCCAGTGCAATCATTATACAATCGCTCAGCTAATGCTCTGCTTCATTCCTAAACCGTAGGTCAAACCAACGCTCATCAATTCCAGTCAAAAAGAAAGCAAAGCTGAGTAATATTATAGGGTATATTCGATTGATGTCGTGATACGAATTACAATAGAAGTCTTCTGATAGTTCGCGTGTCTTTCAAGTATCCAAACTAGAAAGAGCACACAGCTGCCGTATGACATTGGAGTTGAAGTCCCTAGGAACGTGATCGGGGTGCCTCTGAGCCAAAGCAGCCACCACAGTCCGCTTGTCAGGTAGTATGCCAAATGGCAGACCCGGCGCGATACCATCAGCATCCTTTGCCTTCTCAGCTAGCTTCCTCAGAACGGCGAATCCTCGCTCCGTAATGGTCATAATGCCAAAGGGGTCAGGATCCGGAACCCGCCCACGATGATCTCGTTGGGGCGGGGCTTGGGGTTGCGGCTGTTTGCTTAGGTCGCTTACGATTCTGAGCAGACTCAAGGCAAATCCGTCTTGAGAGGCTAGCCATGACCGCGCGAGCTCGTGTTCCGAGGGAGGTATCAGGCTGGCAAGTATCTCTGCGGACAGCAAACCTTGTACCATGTTGGGAGCACGTGCCTTTATAATGCCGAAAAGGAGAGGGTTTCCAACTTCTGGCATTGTGGCTATCGCGAGACCGAAAGCCCGAGTCAGCAGGTCATATGGTGGCGTCGAGGCGCTGTCTGTGGCGAAGATAGATCTGTAGATTGTCCGATTGGGATCATCACGGGCAAGGAGCTTGGCAAGGCTGTCGACGGCATGCGGGTAATAGCGGTGAACTCCTGGAATGTACGGTGAAAAAGTGATGTCTCCGTCCTCAGCATTGTTCGGCACGGGCATGGGCGCAAATGACAACAAGAAGTGAAGTATGCACAAAGCCTCCTCTTTTCCTGGTAGATCGATGCGATGTGACACATTGGTGAGAAAGATGAGTGTATCTTTGTTGAAGTCTAGGAGGTTCTGATGCGTCCTTAAGAGCATACTGCGCGTGCCAATGTATCGAATCGCAGTCGATATGCATTGTATGACGGTGGGATCTGCCATGAGTTGGTGGTTGCGATCAAGAAATGATAAGTTTCTTAGCATGGTCGTAATACAGATCAATTTGTCGGCAGCCCGATCGAGTTCATAGTCAAGTGAACCGAATTCTGGCGTGTCTTGGAGGGTCATATTTTCGACCTTGCAGCCGCGAACAGTCTCTTCGTAAGAATTGATGAATATTGCATCTGAGACCTCAGCAGAATGGTCTGCAAGGAGATGAAGTTGATCGTTCGCGCATTCAACTAGGCTTTCGAGTAGATCCTCACACTCGTCCAATTTGAGTATGGTTTGCGTCTCCGCGCACAAAGAAGATAGAGTATCAAGCGCATGTCGGACGTCTGGGTGCAGACCTGAGCGCAGAGACATGATTAGTGTTCTAACATCGATCACGCCAAGCTCCTCTAGTTTTGGCAGGCTGAGTTTCCACTTCAACAGATCATCCAGAGTCTGCAGGAAATAAGCTCGGGACTTTGTTTGATAATCCTCTGGATTTAGTTCAAGGCCTCCAAAAGTTCTGGGCTGCTTGCCGCCTTGGTGACCTACTCGAGGTTCTAAAGGATCGTGAATAGGATTTTTTGAAGGCCAGATATCTCTTCTCTGTGATGCAATCCGTTTCTCATCTTTGACTGCTCCAGGCGTTCTTTGTGCCTCTTGTCGTTGGGCAACAGGTGGTTGAGCTTGCATCGCAGCTTGAGGCGTACTGTGCATATTCGACGGTCGCCCTTGAGCCTGAGCCTGTTGAGGCGTCAAATACCCATTCTGCAGCATTTGTCGAGCATCCGGGTGCTGGCCATTCGTGGCTTTCGGGGGTGTCTGATATTGTGCATGCAAATGAGGTGGAGGTTGCATGAGCTGCTGGCCTTGTTGATTGTGCAGTTGCTTTGTAGGTGAAAACATTCCTTGCCTAGCAGCTGCATCAATACCTTGTAGCTGACCGGGTGCTCTCATGGACTCTGCCATTGTCCGCCGTTGATGTTGTTGCTGTTGCTGCTGTACCATGAATACCTGCTCATAAGCCGCGAGGTTGGATTGCCAATAGCTCTGAAGGTCTTGAGCGGCTGCCATAGCTTGTGTAGGAGAAAATTGTAAGAATGTAGCGACGTTTGGCCACTGTGATGACACGGTCAGTCTTTTCGAGCCACCCATTTTCATCACCCCCATGAATAGTTGCACAGCACTGATGGGCCTCCCTGCAATAAGTGGCTGAGGGTCGAATGGTAGGCCATGTTGTTGAGTCCATGAAGTGATTGTACGTAAGAGCTGTTCTGGACTGTTCGCCCGACTTTGAGCCTGTTGACGCATCGCAGCCACCTGCTGGGGCGAGATTTGGTTTGGCATTTGGACTGCAGGAATCAGCGAGCCACCCTGTTGTTGGTATTGCTGTTGAATTTGGCGCATTCGCGCCTCGTTGGACCTTTGCTGGTGTTGCTGACGTTGAAGGTGCTGATTATATTGAGACAAACTGGCGCCACCATTCGTCATTGAGCCAGGTGGGGGAGTATATGTCTGATTGGGGGCAGCACCATATGGCATTCCTGGTGGATACTGGTGGTTACCGTTCTGAGGTGTGTTCACTCGACTACCATGTTCGGAGTGGGGAGGGGAGGCCTGAGCGCTGAAATTTTGCGTAGCTGGTGAGAAAGGAGACGGTGACATTGTCGAGACTCGTTGATGTGGCATGTGTGGATTGAAAGTCTGATTTGGTACACTGGGGGACTGGTTGGGGTTGTTGCTAGCCTGCTGGAATTGGGGGTATGAGTTTGGTCCTGAGAATTGCTGATTACCATTAATGGTACCCTGAAAGCCGGGATATTGGCCTTGTGGCGTTTGTGAGCGCGAGGCAGGTAGGATGCCTGGGTGTTGCTGAGGCGATGCTCCTACGCCGTCTTCTTGAGGTCGCGGTCGTTTGGAAGGTACAAGGGTCTGTGTTGGGTAGACAGGGTTATGGTAGGCAGGTGAGCCGTTGCGCGTATTTCCATTCTGCATACGCTGCTGTAATTGTTGATTCTGCATCTGGTTGAAATCGAAAGAAGATGTGGTCGGGGTGTGCATGAAGCCCATGGAAGGGTCGCTGGGGTTGTTGAAAGCTCCATGGTCATTACTTGGGAAGGTCTGGGCGTCGTTCAGCCAGGTGGGCATACTCATGTCGACTTAAATTCGCAGAGGCCCATCTGCTCATAGGACGCATGGTCAGCATATCGAGCAGCAGACGCTATATGCCACAAAAGCAGAGAGAAAAGCACGCGTCGACAGTCAAGGCTTGATATTAAGATAGGGTGCACGATCATAGCGTGGTGGAGTAGCGTAGCGTGTCAATGGTGCATTGGTAAAGAGGGAGTTGGGAGTGAGAAGGAAGCTTCGAGGGGACATTGAATATAGAGGGGTATGCTAAAAAGAGCTCACCTGGAGGTGCAGGATATTGGGTGGCTATCAACACTAGTCAGTGTCACTGCCGTGTCCAGATCTGAGGTCTTGGTCAGAACCTGCGCTGATGAACCACTAGGCCTGCGTTCTTCCATCACGCGAGTCAGCACGAGCAAGTCTCAATGCGGGAGGCCAAAAGAGAGATTCGATGAAGGAGCTTGTGACGGATGACACAACAGTGACGGGTTCCACCAGGAGACCCAGAGGTATGGTTGGTGGTTGGTCACGGCCGACTACTGCTTCTGACCCAGGGCGAGGTGAAACGAATGATGGAGGACAATGGAAACATACCTAATATGGACTGCGCACCCAAATAAACCAAATTTTAACACCTTTGCTAATCGATGATATGTGGTCGTGAAGGAACGAAGCGCTTTGCCCCTAATTCGGCGGCGCGATCTGACCCCGCCTTAGCTTAGAATTACAAGTTGCAACCTTCAAACGACGATGAATTTCTACAGCAATTGCTCCATCTTCATATCCATGTAACCCACTTCTCTACCCCGAATGATGTCTATGTATCGTGTTTACTGTAATCTCCGGAGATCCGGCTTCACCTGGGATGACTTTTCCCATGTGCTCTAGGCTATGAACTCAAGCAGATAGCCTTCCACCAATCACCGTTACACAAGCCATGCACCTTTTCTCCCATTATCCCACACAAGCCAGTCCATAAGCGACCGGCTGTTTGCCTGTTGCGGCGGATCATGCAGAGACAATCTGGCTGGCATACCTTGAGCTTGAATCTTCAGACCCGAGTTCGGGACAAGGAAAGGTACCTGACACGGGACTTCCAATCGACGATCCGTCATTCAGATCAGTCATCCGTGAAGTTTGTAAACAAACTCGCCAGAGCCTCAAGGGATCATTGAAATGCAGTCCAGGATACGCCCAATTTTCGAACATTGAAGGGAAGGAAAAGGTGAAGTTTTCCTTCCGATCTCAAGTGTGAGTTCGTGGCGGGTAGAAATTCCTTCAATTTTGTGTAACGTCTCTATTGTAAGCCAACACTGGTAGTTTCTACAAGCAAACCGTGAATTCTATCTTACTATCGTAAAGAATGAAATAATGAGACGAGAGATTGTCCATAGGTTGCTGGTAGATAGTACATTAGAGCCAGAGCGCCAAGTGCTGACTAAGGCACTGGAAGTAGCTCTATGTCGAGCATCCATGTGAACTAATGCTCCAACTCCAGCTCTGCTTCACAACAAACGACATTCTTGACTCCCGAAAAAAAGTCCGAATACATTGATAAGCTCAATCACACTGATATATCTGTCATTATTTGACGATAAGCAACCATGGGCGACGTCGCTGTGGAAAACCCGTTGAACATAGTCCCTCCTCACAAGCGGCAAATACCTTCTAACATACCGAATATCGATATTGAAGGTATTGGCAACGATGACAGCGATGAGTACTCGACGTTGAAGAGACTACAGAGGCATCTCGAGTATGCCATAATTAGGAGAGGATTCGAATACGTACTAACCTTCGATAGATACATAAACCTACAAGAAGAGTATATCAAAGATGAGCAGAGGTAGGGCGGCTACAGATCGCGCCTCGTACAAGACGTGATATTGACTGGATCTCAGGAGTCTGAAGAGAGAGCTTGTGCGAGCCCAGGAAGAGATCAAGCGAATACAGAGCGTGCCTTTAGTGATTGGACAATTCATGGAAGCCATTGATCAAAAGTATTCTACTGACTTTTATACCTCTTTCCATTTCACATTTCTGACAGCTGTCTAGTACTGGAATTGTACAATCGTCGACCGGCTCCAACTATGTCGTCCGCATCCTCTCTACTCTCGATCGAGAAAAACTCAAGCCATCATCCTCAGTCGCCCTTCACCGACATTCCAACTCTCTTGTCGACATCCTTCCACCGGAAGCCGACTCTTCGATAGCCATGTTAGGCGCTCATGAGAAGCCTGATGTCACATACGCAGATGTGGGAGGCTTAGATATGCAGAAGCAGGAGATCCGAGAAGCCGTGGAGTTGCCCTTGACCCATTTCGACCTCTACAAACAAATTGGTAGGGCACTTATGAACTCAGGTGTGACTCCTATATCTTCTGACACCGCGTAGGTATCGATCCACCCCGCGGTGTCCTCCTCTATGGTCCACCAGGCACAGGCAAGACCATGCTTGTCAAGGCTGTGGCCAATAGCACGACGGCAAACTTTATACGTGTTGTAGGCTCAGAATTCGTGCAGAAATATCTTGGAGAGGGTCCTCGTATGGTCCGCGACGTATTCCGCATGGCTAGGGAGAACTCGCCGGCAATCATATTCATTGATGAAATCGACGCCATAGCAACCAAGCGATTTGATGCTCAAACAGGGGCAGATCGTGAGGTGCAGCGGATTCTTCTCGAGCTTCTTAATCAAATGGACGGTTTCGATCAAACCAGCAATGTCAAAGTTATCATGGCTACAAACAGAGCAGATACTTTGGATCCTGCCTTACTACGCCCTGGCCGATTGGACCGAAAGATCGAGTTCCCGTCATTACGCGATCGACGAGAACGAAGGCTAATCTTTACCACCATCTCGTCCAAAATGTCACTCTCGCCAGAAGTCGACCTGGACTCGCTCATCATTCGCAACGACCCGCTCTCCGGAGCTATCATTGCAGCTATCATGCAAGAAGCGGGATTAAGGGCCGTGAGGAAGAATCGGTACAATATCATCCAGTCAGATTTGGAAGATGCATACTCCAGTCAGGTAAAAGGAGAGGCCAGCGATGTCAAATTCGATTTCTACAAGTAATGAAGTAGACAAAAAAGGCCAGGATGCCAAAATCCGTCGAAAATGATTGTTAGCTGCGATTAATCGCGTTTGAGCAGGCACACATTAATCAGGTAAATAGACATATCATGCTGTGTAGTACATCGAAATGTGCCATTTTGTCTTACCCAGGTAGAGAGGTACTAGTGTTGCTCGCGTGACGGGCCATCGGATGACTTGCGGACCCTGAGGACTAAGCTGCGCCAAGCTATTAGCGCTGGCGTTCCCAGCCACTTGCCATCACTGCATCGCATCAGGCATCATCGAACGCATCACCTCTTTTATCACAAACACCATCCCAATAATACTCCCTTCCCCCCAAATCTTGCACATATTTACCTTCACATATCAGCATGAAGGCAGCACTCATCATTGCGGCCAGTGGCTTGGCCGGCCTGGTCCAAGGCGGTGTACATACCTTAAAGCTCCAAAAGGTCCCGCTGTCAGAGCAACTCGAACATGCCGATATCGCCACGCAAGGGAAATCACTGTATAAAAAGTATGCTAGTCAGAAATATATGGGCATCCGCCCGGAACAGCACAAGGAAGAGATGTTCAAAGAGACTTCTATTCACCTAGACAAGGATGACCATGCAGTCCCTGTGTCCAACTTCCTGAACGCTCAGTGTTCGTGAACTTCGTTCCTTGCCAGGTCGCAGATGCTAATCCTTGCTAGACTTCTCTGAGATTGCGATCGGGACACCTCCTCAGACGTTCAAAGTTGTTCTTGATACCGGCTCTTCCAACCTCTGGGTTCCGTCGACAGAGTGTGGCTCCATTGCTTGCTACCTTCACACCAAGTACGACTCATCAGCGTCATCAACATACAAAAAGAACGGCTCTGACTTCGAGATTCGATATGGCTCGGGGAGTCTAAGCGGTTTCATTTCGCAAGACACGGTTCAAATTGGTGATATCAAGATCAAGAACCAAGACTTTGCCGAAGCTACCCAGGAGCCAGGCCTCGCCTTTGCATTTGGACGATTTGATGGCATCATGGGTCTTGGATATGATACCATTAGTGTCAACAAGATCGTGCCACCGTTCTACAGTATGATCAATCAGGGCCTCCTCGACGAGCCTGTGGTCTCGTTCTTTCTTAGCGACACCAACAATGACGGGGACGAGTCTGAGGCTATGTTTGGCGGTATCAATAAGGCTCATTACACTGGAAAGATGACTAAAATCCCATTGAGACGCAAGGCTTACTGGGAACTTGATCTCGATGCTATTACATTTGGTGATGCTACAGCTGAGCTTGACAATACCGGAATAATCCTTGACACCGGAACTTCTTTGATTGCTCTTCCGTCTACATTGGCAGAGCTTCTGTAAGTGGTTGCCTTTGTTGTGTAAGAGCCTTCCGTCGCTAACATAGATTAGGAACAAGGAGATCGGTGCCAAGAAAGGCTTCAACGGTCAGTATACCGTTGAGTGCGACAAAAGAGATTCGCTTCCCGATATGTCGTTCACCTTGACCGGTCACAATTTCACCATCGGCCCCTACGATTACATCCTCGAGGTCCAGGGCTCCTGTATTTCCTCCTTCTTCGGCATGGGTATGTAAAACACACACAGCTCCTGAAGCGTTAAACTAATACTCTCATTAGACTTCCCTGAGCCAGTCGGTCCTTTGGCTATTCTGGGTGACGCTTTCTTGAGGAGATGGTACTCTGTCTACGACCTTGGTACTGACAGTGTTGGCCTCGCCCTTGCCAAGTAGGAAAAGATGCACATCGGTGGAAGTAGTGTGTGGTGAGGACTGTTTTGGATATGCGACTGTAGCAAAAATTGCTTACCGGAATGAGGAAGGAATGGGAGGTTGGAGTGGAGTGTCAAGGCTTCGAGGCTTTGCTTGTCCTCTGTATTCTATGCTTATTCAAGGTAGTCAGAGTCCGACCGAATTGCATTTGTTGTAATGGAGATTTCATCGATATCTGTCCATTCACCAAGGAGCCTGTCACTTTTCCGGTACCTGTCCAAACTCGTCAAGGTACACAGAAGTCTGAGTTACATAGTAATCACGTGATATGCTGCTTTCGTGTTAGACGATACTCGGAATAGCAGCCGTTGCCTACCCGCATAATAAATTGTGTATCTGCTCAAGCTACCTTTGCTAGATTCAAAGCTTTGTCTGAAACTAGGACTTGACAGATGATGACTGTTTTCACAAAAATGCTGCTTGCCGGAGCTTGTCACGACCGATGTGCATCGGCCAACGCATGGCAAGTGCTCCAGCTTATCGAACATCACCTGAGCCGTTGAGGCCTCGGAAGCTCCTGGGCACCGAGATACCGTCCTGTGCAAAGCCAACTACAAAAACTCCAAGTAGATTTTCCTCCCCAAATTCTTCACTCGATTTAAGCGTCAGTCACCATGGCACCAGAGGAGGACCTTCAGAAAAGCGTTGGGCGAAAGCTCACGAAGAGAAGAAAGCCACTTCGTGCTACCTCAGTCCACTACCCAGAGAGACTCAAATCAAGAGAGGACGAGCACGAAGACGTTACAGCTCCTAAAGACAATGATCCTAAATACATGAGTCAAACTGTTTTTGGCATGATCGCTGCTGCTGGATCTAAAGTCGACTTTCACGCTCGTTTTGAGGAAGAGAGTAGTGATAGCGATGAAGATGGTGCAGCCTTGTCTGTCTCACCTCCAGTCAGAGAGCGTTCTGCTCAAGCTTCTTCCGAAGAAAGTATGAACAAGCAGCTGGATCTTTCCACTCGAAGCGCAGACCATGGAGACAAAAGGGCGAAGACTGCAGAAAGAAGGGGCCTTCCTCCATTACCAAAGTTGAAGCTGAAAACACCCATGGAGAAGAATTACATGTCTCAGAGCGTCATCCTATCGCCAAAGCAAGAACCATCTCCTCGGAGTAGGGCCATAAGCGTCACACCACGGGATGCGCCGGTGATGAGCAAGATGTTGGAGGCACAGGCGGAGCTGAGCCCATGCACGTTGCCATCGAACGCGAAGGAAGAAGGATCTGAAAGCTCCGCGCCGATGGATGGGAATGGGGGCCGAATCAGCCTTGCAACGCGTCTCATGGAAATCTTTGGGTTCGACAAACCCGAAGAGGTGGTTGCTGGTATGTCAGGAGAAACAACCTTATTTTATCCCACTAATACACTTACAGAGTACCCGTGCTGGTTGATGGACATGGTCCTACTCCAAGGTTATATGTATATCACACAGCATCACATCTGTTTCTACTCTTACCTGCCCAAAAAAGATGTAAGCCAGTCACTTCCTTTTGCTTTTAGCTATGGGAAGAGGCTAACGTCCAGGAAGAACGTTGTTGCAAAATCTGGACATCTCTCAAAGAGAGGGAAACAGAATCCTAGATATAATCGCTACTGGTTCACTCTCAAAGGAGATGTACTGTCTTATTACGCTAATCCAGCGAAACCATATTTTCGAAGTGGAAACATCGATTTGCGGTACGGTATCACTGCCTCTCTTGTAGAGAATAAAGAGAAAAACAAAGATGTGAAGGACTTCTTCGTTGTCACCGATCTGCGGCAATACCATTTCAGAGCAGACAGTGTTGCTAGCGCGAAGGAATGGGTCAAGACCCTCCAAAAGGTCATTTTCCGATCACACAATGACGGTGACAGCGTCAAGGTTTCTCTCCCTATCGAGAACGTTATAGATGTTGAGGAAAGTCCCATCATTGGCTTCGCCGATACACTGAAGATTCGCGTTGTTGATAGCGATGAAACTTACGCAATTGATGAGGTACGCAAGCTTTTCTCTTTTCAAGTTGCTAATGATCGCTGATAGATGACCAGTATTTCTTCTCTTTCTTCAGCTTTGGCCAAGACGCCTTCGACGTCCTCCGTACAATGGTCGATGATACCATTGCGCAAAAGATTCCTCAGGACGTCCTATCGTCATCACCAGCAAACGATGAGTCTCGGTCGCGTGACCATTCTAGGGTGGCTAGGACGAGGAAACCATATATCCTTAGGGGTGACAGTCCTTTAGATGTCAGCAATCCAGTACTTTCCGAAGCTGTACGGGCTACCCTTGCACCGTTCTCTCCAGTAGCTAGTGACCAGACTAGCCCTCGTGTAAGTGGCGACTGGGGTCGACGCAGTAGGGAAGTCAATCGAAAGAGTGTGGATCTAGCAATGAGAGATTTTAGCCGAGCCAGCTTTGATCAGGTCAGAAGGAGTGCGAGCTCAAGTAGAAATAGGCTGGGTAAAAAAGACAAGGACACTCAAGAGCATTCATCGGCGCCGCCTGGATCCACTGACTCTTTCGTTCATTCAATAGAAAACGGCACTGAATCCTCTGTACCCGATCTGTCAAGCAATGGCACGCAAGCTTCTGGAAGTCAGATCTTGGACAGGAGCGATGTCTTTCAGTCTCCAACCATCCAGCGTATTCAGAAACCTCCACCACGCCAGAAAGAACGGCGAAGGCGGTCGGTCAGTGCCGATGGTGTCGACACAAGAGATACTCATGTCAAAATTCGCCCTCCATCAAGGTCTCACACTGACCAGAGTGCTTGCGACGACCAACAGAATTCTCGTCCAGGTGAACTTGGACGGCGCCTTTCTCAAAGCAACTCGTCACCTACGCTTCAGCAACTGGTCAAGGCAGGATCATACCCCTTACAAAGAGCTGCTGGTTTCACCAAATATCTCCGATCGAGATCGAAGAGAATGAGTAATTTGCTGGCCACTGAGTCAATGGGATACGTAGAAAAGGTCTCTGGCATGTGGACAGGTGGGCATAAGCACTACGGTGAAGGAGAAGGTGTGATGCCAGTTGATAGGCCTGAGGACCGTGGGAGTGAAGATGGTGGAGGAGGGCATGGCGATAGATTCAGGGCTCACTTCGCCCTACCAGCTTCCGAGAAACTGCGCGCGACATTTTTCGCTCACTTCCATCGTGTGTTGCCCCTTTACGGCAAAATTTATATTAGCGACCGGAAATTCTGCTTCAGGAGCCTATTGCCAGGCACGAAGACCAAGATGGTATTGCCTCTTAGAGACATTGAGAACGTGGACAAGGAGAAAGGCTTTAGATTCGGCTACAGTGGGCTAGTCATCGTTATTCGGGGCCACGAAGAGCTGTTCTTTGATTTCAATCAGTCCGAGGTTCGAGACGATTGTGCAGTCACACTTTTTCGGAGTCTTGTGTCCCTCAAAAACCTTCAAGAGTCTGGTCTATTGACTCAAGAGGATAAAGAAGAGGCTGAAGTAGCAAAAGCCGAGCATATAATGCTGCAGGAAGCTAGACAAGTTGGCCACGATCAGCGCGAGCTTCAATTACCAACTTACGTGGACAACGCTGAGATTTCAAAGGACACAGCACCTATCACTTTCGACGATCCTCGTGCGTCCATCCTCAATTTCAAACCTACCGAGTCACTTCGGATAACGTGTTTAACGATTGGCTCAAGAGGAGATGTCCAGCCGTACATAGCGCTCTGCAAAGGGCTACTGGCCGAGGGTCACAAGCCGAAGATCGCTACGCACGCAGAATTCGAGCCATGGGTTAGGAAACACGGCATAGATTTTGCACTCGTAGATGGAGATCCCGCCGAGCTCATGAGAATTTGCGTCGAGTATGGGATGTTCACTTACTCCTTCCTCAAAGAGGCTACTGGCAAATTTCGAGGATGGATCGAAGAACTTCTCAAGTCCGCCTGGAAGGCCTGCCAAGACACAGACATCCTCATCGAAAGCCCGAGCGCTATGGCCGGCATACATATTGCAGAGGCCCTGAGCATTCCATACTTTCGTGCCTTCACGATGCCATGGACCCGCACTCGAGCATATCCTCATGCGTTTGCCGTCCCAGACCACAAGATGGGTGGCGCTTATAATTATATGTCCTACGTGGCGTTTGACTCCATCTTCTGGAAACTCACCGCTGGCCAGATCAATCGCTGGCGGAAGAAAGACCTTGGCCTGCGTAGCACAAGTCTCGAGAAGTTGCAACCCAACAAAGTGCCATTTCTTTACAACTTTAGCCCTTCTGTTGTGGTCCCACCGCTTGATTACAGTGACTGGATCCGCGTCACTGGGTATTGGTTCCTTGACGAGGGTACGGACTGGACTCCGCCCAAAGAGCTAGCAGACTTCATCGCCAAAGCGAGGGCAAATGACAAGAAGCTTGTCTATATCGGCTTTGGCTCGATCACAGTCCCAGATCCGGCCGCATTGACCGCCCTGGTGGTCGAGTCTGTCCTCCGAGCGGACGTTCGCTGCATATTGTCAAAAGGCTGGTCAGACCGTCTTGGCAACAAAGAAGCCACCGCTCCTGAGATCCCGCTGCCGCCTGAGATTCATCAGATCAAATCTGCGCCACACGACTGGCTGTTCAAGCAAATTGATGCAGCCGCCCATCACGGTGGCGCTGGCACGACGGGTGCCAGCCTCAGAGCTGGGGTACCAACTATCGTCAAACCGTACTTTGGTGACCAATTCTTCTTCGGTTCTAGGGTCGAAGATCTTGGAGTGGGAGTCTACGTCAAGAAGATGAACGTCAGCACTTTTTCGAGGGCACTCTGGAGGGCGACCCATGATGACCGGATGATCGTCAAGGCAAAGGTCCTTGGGGAGCATATCCGAAAGGTAATTGCGGAACGCTCTTCTGACTTGGATTTTTGGATTCTTTTGCTGACTCCTCGACAGGAAAATGGTGTAGCAACAGCAATTCAAGCCATATACCGCGATCTTGAGTACGCGAAGACACTGATAAAGAATCGCCATTCGTCGAACGACGAAACATTTGGGGACATGGTCGACGAAGAGAGTTGGACCTTTATTGGGGATGAGAGTGATCCAGAGCTCAGAAGACGCATTGAAGAGTGGGAGCCGAGGAAGAGTTTCCAGATTGGAGAAGGAAGGGGAAGACAGAGTTTGGATTTGGGTGCTTGATATCTTGATATGGGCTTGGGATGTGAGTGGGATTGGGCATGTTCTCTTGTTTGTTGAATTTTGACCGCACTTTGAGCGTGGAGTTTTGGTCCTGGATTATGATTCAGGGCAAGTCCAGTCTTATTTGAGCTATACCTCATGATACCACTGAGCGTTTGTCCAGCAGTCTGCTACTTAGAAAGGGTAATACAACAAATTCATGATTACAAGTCCAATAGCATGAGAGCTTTCATAATTAATTGCACATCAAAGAGGTAGATTCTGGACATGGAGAGCTTGTCTGATAAAGGTTTATCTAACACGTGTATCCAGAGATATCGCACATCGCATGCTGAAATGAGCCGCCGCCGAAATGCCCAATGGGTATCCCAAATGCACACAATGGCATGATCTTCAACGCCACGCCCAGTATCGCAAGAATATTTACAAGCTGAAGAGCTTTACACGTTAAAGAAATCTGAAGTTCGAGACTCAAAGACCAAGGTCCAACGCTCGAGGCCTAGAGAAGGCCCAATGGCAGGTCAATTGGTCAATCAAACATCTCCTTGATCCTCACTACCCGCCTTCTGCAACTCTTCTTCAAACTCATCGTCGTCAAAGTCGTCCCATCCATCCCCTTCTTCTTTCCGTTCTTCGTCCTCGACCCGAACGTCTCCGTTGACACCTTTCTCTTCTTCAGAGTGTTCCGAGTCGACATTTGACGTCTGACTTAGAGAAGTCAATCCGTTGCCCAGAGCCTGCTTCTTTCTCAATTTCTTGGCTGACGAATCGTCGCTTTCACCTCCACTGTCGCCCTCTTCCCTCCCTCGCTTCTTTCCTCGTAGGCTCAATTTCGAGCTTGCATAACTATCGCCGCTAGCCACGCTCTCGCCATCGCTATCATCGTCGATGTCGTCCAGGAAATCCTGTATTTCATCATTCATATCACCCCAAGTGCCCTCATCGCCCCCAACCGGACTGGTAGGATCAAGCTCGGGAGGTACGTCGTCGTCATCGACATCGGAAGCGGTGTCTCCGGCTTCGCTACTGGGTGGGAAGATTGTCAACGATGGCTTGGATGGTTTCTTGCTAGCAGTGCTGTCGGTCTCTTCTCCTTCTGAAGAGTCTGCGGGTGACTCACTCTCGCTGAGGATGTCATCGTCTTCATCCGGGTGACCGGCTCTCCCTTCCTCGACATCTAGGAGGTAAGACGCTTCGTCCTTTTTCTGCCAGCTATTCACCGAGTCTGTGAGCCATTGCGGATTGACGACCTTGATCCTTCCCTTGCCGCGCTTGAACGCTTTCCGGACCTTTAAGGTTCGGTTCCTTGCGGCAACAACATGGGTTGTGCTCCTATTGACGTTTTCCTCGATCCGAGCCCCAAAGCTTTTGGCGAGGATGGCGATGTCAGTGCTGCCAACATCTAGCCCCAAAGGAACTAAGCCTGAAAAGACGATGACAACACCGGCGAGGACTCTGGCTTTCACAGCAGGCAGAACGTCTTTGATATCGGGTACGAGGTCCAGCTCGGATTTTTCATTAGAGAATTTCCGCTTTAGTCCGCCGTGAATCTCGCCCAGACGACCACCTCGCATGCTAGATTTGTTTTTGTTGTGAATCCGATAGAACTCCGTGTGAACTTTTCGAAGCGAGTCCTCAAGTGTGTAGAGCTCACGATCGTGATCTTGGAGTAAATTATGTTTGGGCTTGTCTAAATCACTAGAATCGGCCGGAGGAGATGCATTTTCAGCCTCTCCTTCCTCTTTAGTAATGGCAGCTTCGCTCGCAGCATCTTCTGCTTCTAGCTGGAGCTGCTTCTGAAGCAAGGGACGCTCTTTCAGCTGCTCTGCCACGGCTTCTTCCTTGGAGTTTGTTTGAGCTTGACGTATAGTAGCATCGTCACTGCCGCCCATCGCTACGAGCTGCTCCAACGGTGATGCATTGCTGGTAATCGGAGTTTCAGGCTCTTGTATAGGCGTTACATCAGATGACTGGTCTATATTTCCATTCGTCTTAGGTTCTGGTTCTTCTTTAGTTGCACCTTCAGCGAGATCATTGTTGGGTTTCGGGGCAGCCATGGCTACAGCTTTGGGAGAAGGCCGAGGTCCTGGCTTCTTGGGCAAGAAACTCGAGTTGATATCTCCGATACCGACGAAGAAGTCATATGGGGTAACTTTGATGAGGTTGGGGCTCCATTTCCACACGTCTCCTCGATCGTCGATGATGACAACCATCTTGGTATCCACTGGAAAAAGGCGCTGCAAATTCTTGGCCGTCATACTTCCACTCTCATCTCGACTAAGTATTCTATCGCCGAATATTTTATGCTGCGGATCAACGAGTTCCGCTATTTCCTTTGCATAAGCTCTTGTGCCCATTGTGTAGATGTGGCATTCATACATCTGCGAAACTTTTTCGAGGAATTCTTCAAGGTTTGGTCGAAGCTTGATGTAATACCAACAACCCTCCCTTTTGGGTCCATCATCTTTTAACAGAAAGGCACGAACATCCTTGACTGCGTTGTGATTAGGGTTGTCCACGTCTTTTTGCCAATCTGCCACGGTAGGGTCCACTGTTGCATGTATTATCGTCTGGTCAAGATCGACAACTAAAGATAACTTCTTCAAGGCCAGAAGCCGTAACTTGGCATCTTCATCTTGTTTTGCTGCTTTGTCCTGACTTATTTTGAGGGAGACTCGGTCATGAACCATGTTGATTGTTGCGCGAGTGGAATCTAGCTGTTCAGTATTGTATGTAGATCTGAAGAAGATGGTGTTATTGAGTGTAATGATTGAAAGTCTCATAAATTTGGATGTCTGAAGAACTTACTCGCTCATGTCCTTGCCGCAATCAGCGCACATTCCACCATATTGAACATTGTGAGCACAGGGTTCCTCAATCTCAGCTATTTGTACACTAGTTCATGACTTGTTAGAGCTTTGGCCACAATTGGCTTTGAGATACTTACTCTATATCTGATATCACGTCACCCTTCTTGATCTTCCACGAAAGAAGCTTGCCCTCAACGGAGCTTTCAAATCGGGTCGGGAACGTCTTCTCGACTTGAACGTCAGTGCCCCAACCATTATCTTCTGTCACCGTAGTCTTATAGAAGTAAGAGAACAGCGGGGCGAACCTCTCGACATGGTCGGTTGGTTGTTTGAGAAGCTCCGTGACCGTGATTGGGTAGTGAAGGCTAGCTGGGAAACGTAGCAGCATTTGTGTGGTACGGTACTGTCGAGAGCTTGGAGCTCTCATGTGTATCAAATAATATTCATTGACGATTCCTCATGTTTCTGGCTAAGAGGAGGCTGTCGCGTAATGAATCCAAATGAGCCAGATGTGAGCGAGTATGAAAGCGAGTGCTACAATATATATGCTAGCAGGCAGTGCTATGAAGTAAGCAGTGGAAACAGTGCGAAGACTGTATTATGTTGTTGATGTGTTGCAGTGTTGACTTGACCTTTGAGCAAAAAAGGCGTTTATGCGGAGTTAGCATTGACTAGCGGGGATTTTATCTGGTACAAGGCCAGATTTTGGAGGGGGTCGAGTTGAGGCGAGGCGGCTCACTTTATAACCACTGGGCCAGAGAAATGATCTGCGACAGGGATGCTCCACTTCCGGCGATCACATACAATACTGCACTAAGATAAAATACCTTAAATCCACCCCAATATACCTTATCTTCTTCATACCAAGAACTGCGACGTTGAATAGTAATTGCTGGACAATCTTCTGACAGTGAGACCTCTTGGTTTTGTGTCAATCTCTATTCACTCTTGGAGTGAGCCACAATGTCCATCTCGTGGATACCACCATGAACTTACACTATTACAAGTCCTTTCATCGTCCTCCATTTACAATCATCATTTACGTGGTAGAAAGAAGTCATGGGTAGATTATGTGTTCGATGTGAGACCGAAAACCATGCTCACCTCCGTTCTTTACAGGTATTTGTAGACTGCAAGCATCCTAGGTGACTCACGTGACTGGCTGCAAGGCTCTGATACTGAGTCATATGTAGTATCATAGCATGTATATGTGGCTGCATTAGCCATCTGGTAACCCTTTCTTGCTGCCTTCACCATCCTCCCCTGACTCAGCCTTCTCTTTCCTTTTCATCGTGACGTCCCAATTGTAGACCCTTGCGGTGGCGACTTCTAGGGTCTGCGAGCTTCGTCAGTCACAACACCCACCTCATTTAGAAAAAATAATCTCACAGTGATTTGCTCTCTCAAGAAGTCAAGGTCCTCCTCACAATTTGCGAGCGTCTGCTGGGCGCCAGACAGCTTGCCCTCAAGCAGCGTCTCGGCTTCCTCAATAGGATACGATAGCATCACATTTGCACCTAGCCACAAGTAGACCTCATCCGTAGGCGGAACAAGCGCTTTAGCGTAGAGAGTATCGTTGAGCTCAAAGGTAGCCTCAATGGGCTCTGAGTCTGGCTGGACATAATAAGTCTCAGCATTAAAATTTCTAATGCTATCGGGCAATTCATAGACGAACCTTTCGTGTCTTGAGAAATCGGACAGTCTCCAAGGTCTTTTGTATGTCTGGGATTTTCTCATCCAGGCCCCCTTTCCGCCGTTGTGTGTTGACCTCCATAAACTGGTATTTCCTAATCGCACGACGGTCAGGCTTCGACTTCCCTAGGATGTAGCTTCTTCTTACGAAATCATCTCCTGAAAGCTCTTCATCGTTCCATCCACCTCCGCCCTCGAGGAAACATAGTCTTCAACCTTGTCAACGAAGGGCGCATATGGTATGCCTCGAGGATTCGTTGCCGCATCTTTGCTGTTGAAAGTCAACAGGTCGGCCACAAGCGGGGCAATAAGGTATGTATGAGATCACGAACCCTGTTGTTTTACTTGACATATCCTTCAATAATTATCCTATGGCATGGTCATTTGTTTTCACAAAGTTCTGATGGATAAAGCCACACGCGGGACGCCGCCAGTAAGCTTTCGTAGCCTCGCGCTAATGCACGTTGCAGATCACTGACATCGTCAAGACTTCAAAAGTTGAAGTAAGATCGTCGTGCCTCTGTTTGTAGACGATCGATTCCACCAGCAATGCTTCTCCGCCCCAGAAGCTGCTGTCGGTTATCAAATCGCTCTTCCTCTTTCCTAGAGCACCATTTACTTTCACCCAGGGTCTTCTACCATCCACTCCGCAACTATGCATCTCCACAACCCAGACCGTACAATAACGCCCACAACCTGTCTCTCAAGGATGCATCCAAAGCCAGACCTTACACCCCAAGCAAGTCCCCATCTGCGCTCACAGTACCACTTCAAGGAGTTGTCCCCACGAACGCAACACCCGATCTGCTAAATCCGCCCTCTACAACGAGACCACCTGTTCTCACCCTGCCCTCCTATCCCTCTGACCTCCCAGCCTACAAATACTACTTCCGTGTCGGCAAAGCCTACGCCCAATTTTATAAAACTGGTCTCAAAGCCATCTACACAAACTGGAAATTCGCGCGTGCCCTTCCACATGGTCTCTACAACCGCTCACAATCTGACCTTCGCGCAGCTGTGGAAGACGGCACGCTAAGCCGCGCAACTTTTCAATTGATAAGGCGTGTGAAGAACGATGTAAACAAACTGCCACTCTTTGTACTTGTATGGGTTGTGTGTGGAGAGTTCACCCCATTGGTGGTTGTTTTTGTCTCTGGCTTGGTACCGAGAACTATTTGGATTCCAAAACAAGTTCAGAAGGCTAGAGAAAAGGCTGAAGCAAGGCGGGAGTCGGCAAAAGAGGAGTCCATTGTCCGCTTCAGTGGCCCCACCAAATTATTCATTATAGACGCAATGGATGAACCTTATCGGACCAACACATTCCGCTATTATGCACGTGCGATGGGCTTATATCCAGGATTGTGGGATCGTCTACGCCCAGCCCTTATTCCAACGTCTTTGTTGAAGAGGAGAGTGCAGAAGCGAATCGACTACCTGGAGACTGATGATCTTGCCATCGCTAGGGCTGGAGGCGTGGAGAGGATGGAGGGACAGGAGGTAGTGTTGGCTTGTGAAGATAGGGGTATCGACGTCTTGGGGAGGGAAGAGAGAGATTTAAGGGCTAGTTTGCGGGGATGGATGGAGACAAGAAGGAGGAGCGAGCCTGGACAAGGCTATGAAACGGGAAAAGACATTGTTGATGGGTAGTGTATACTATTTGGCAAGGATTGGACATTCGGGCCTGTGTCACAACGCTCGCATATAAAACCTTATTGGGTGTAAGGCCATTCTACTCATAGATCTTGAGGCCAGACGAGGCTTTGTCTTTGAACTAAGCACAAGATTCGGTTTGAGAGAGGATCTGAGTCCTATCTCAGGTATTTACAGTAATTGGTATCTCTGCATTCGAAGAAACGTAAAAATGTACCAATAAGGCTGTCAGCAATCCATAAACACTGGCACTCGTTTTCATTCTTTGATGATTTGCCCACGAGGAGGCCAGCGAGAGGGAGCATTTGGAGTACCCGGCCCACAGTGTTGAAGGATTCGACTGACATTGAAAGCCAGCGCAAGACCCACCCGCAGAGAATGCCTGGCAAGTAGAACGAATCATGGTCGGTATTTTGCGAGCTGTGCAAGCATATCCTGAACGTTCTGCTGCCCTCCGGAGCTAGGTTGTGAGTACTGAGGCAGCACACCTTGCCCGTTCTGCTGCGGTGCTGGACCAGGCTGCCTATATGAATATTGGGGCGGCATGCCTTGTGCGTTCTGCTGCGTTGCTGGGCTTGGGTGTGCATATTGCAGTGGTAAGCTCTGAGCAGTCGGCCTTCCCGCAGCATTGCTATATTGAGGGGCATTGTTGGTATATCCTTGACTGGGTGCTGGTGAAGGATAAGGATTGTGTTGCTGTGGTTGTGGTGCAGCACCATACTGGTAACCCTGTTGTTGCATTTGTGGTTGCTGTCGAGCAACGCTACTGAGTAGAGATGCCAAGTCCTGGTGCGGAGGCTGGGCTGGTTGCTGTGGCGGTGGAGCATATTGGGGATTGTGAGCGTAGGAAGGTGTTTGGGGCGTCTGAGGAGTTTGGGCTATATTACCCAAGAGTTTTTGGAGTGCTGGTCCATCTAAGGAAGTGATGAGATTTGCAAGATTGGTATTGGAACCGCCTGGTTGAGGCTGTTGTTGCGTCGGCATTTGTTGCGGTGGTGGCTGTTGAGGATACTGTTGGGTTTGCCGAGGGTACTGTGGCTGTCCGTATGCTGGGGCTGGTCCATATTGTGCAGGTGCTGGCGCAGGTGCCGGGGCCATATGAGTTGATTTAGCCCTGAAGACTATTTCTGCAGCAATGTTTGCGTCCAGGTCTTCGTAATCTGTAAGAACGTTAACGTGAGATAATAGCGTAGAAGTCTCTGTGATTCATACCGTCGAATCGGACGTTTTCGACACCCGAGCTACGATTATAGACTTGCAATGGAATCTTGCCAGTATTCTGGGATTTCTGAAATATCTTAACCACCGCCTGGACGCCCTCGATTATCTGTCTCTTAACTACGGCTGCGAGGGAGACACGAGGTAACTGAAGCACATCGCAACGAAGACCACGGCCACGGAAAGACTGCTGAATGTATCCGACAAAGGTTCTAATTAAGCTTATTAGCGATAGTCTTAAAGGCATTGATAGGCTGTATACCTATCAACTTCGTCGACTAGGATGAGCTGCACATCGGGTACATCTCGCGGATTTCTTCGCATGATCGGTAAACTCGCTTCGTCATCGATGACCGCTGTTGCTCTTGGGCTACGGCTCCTGTATTGGCGATTTCTGTCATGGGGTGATCTTGATCGACCTTGATAGTAACGAGCCGGGCTTCTCCCGCGGTCTCTGAAATTGTCTCGTTCACGAAAGCCTCTTGGGGACGGCGACCGTGCTGGGCGATATTCATCTCTGAGAGGGCGTCCGAAGTTACTAGGTATTGCGCTTCTGTCAGACCGTGCTCCGCCTGAGAACGAATTCGTGCCACGCCCTGAAGCACCTCTCCCGTAGTCTGGAGAACGTGATCTTCGATTGTATCCTGCTCTTAGGCTATCGCCCGCGGCACTTGCAGTCGCGTTGCGGGAGTTTTTCTGGGGTTTGGAGACTTCAAGATCTAGTGCAATGTCAGCGAGAAAGTTGGTCTTCCAGAGAGGTTTTTACGCACGGATCTTCCTCCCCTGAATCTCGGTCCCTTCTTCATTTCGGATTGCATGGATGCAAGACTCGGCGTTATGATATTGAACAAAACCATATGCGCTTTTCATTGATATCTGAGCTAGCTTGCCGTACTTCTGAAAGACATCAAATATATCGCGTTTTGAGACTCTTTCGGTGAATAGATTACCTGCCTCCGTTAGCCTCCATCGATATTTGAGACGAGTTGATGTGAGACTTACCAACAAAGAGTCTAGACCCTTGAGGAAACCTGTCCCAGGTGCCTTCCGAGACATATGTTGCCTCGTCTTGCAGGAATCGCTCATAAGATCTCTCAATATCTGCTCCACTGTTGTACTGTTCATCATTCCTGTACGGTTCGGGAGCCAGATTCCCTCCAATTCCTCCCTGGTCCTCTCGTTGATAGAATTGTTGCGATTGAGGGCTGCGCTGTGGCTGGTTGGCGTTGGGCATTGGCTGCTGAAATGTTGCGATGGGTGGAGGGGGCAAACCATTGGGAGCAACGCCATTGTTTTGAGCGAAGCCTTGGGAGGGTCGTTGTGGATTACTTGCCTGGGAATTGTAGGAAGCAGAAGCATTGGAATTCTGAGCAAGTGGCTTGTGATACGATCGAATATCTTCGCCCGGCGTATAATTGGGATGAATAGCAGGTTTCTCTTGAGGTGGAGGCCGTGCAGGGAGGCCAGCAGGAATGGGAAGAGTTGCGATAGGAGTTTGAAGGCTGCTGGGACTGAGTGGAACGGGAGTCCTGGGAGAAGTAGTGAAGGTTGGAATGATATTATCTGCTGGGGGTGCAGTGGAAGAAGAGGGGGACAAATTGTCCAACAAAGCCTGATAATTGACACCTTCGTTGTTTACATCTGATTCCGGTTTTGGAGGCAGCATAAATGAACCTGGACCAGACCCAGGGGAAAGTGCATTACGACTCTGGGTCACGAAAGCATCTTGGGGGTTATCCAAAGTGTTGGTAGTGGTTTGGATAGACGCACTTGGGTTCTGAGCTTGATCGGAAGAAAGTGGCGTTGGAGGTTTGTTCGCAGGAGTAGCAAAAGTCGCATAAGTGCCATGAGCGTCAGAAGACTCATTTTCAGACTGGGTCATATGATTTAGTAAGATATCAGCTCCAAGTTGTTTCTCCGAAGTTTGGACCTCAATGGCCATTGCATAATCATGACCGTCTCTCCCTGCGAGACCTCTACCGATACTTTCGTCAGCTCCATTAGTGATATTTCTAACATCAGTATCGGTGAATCTTGAGTCTTTCATAGTAGAATCCGGATAGTACTGCCGGAAGGTATTATCACTCTCTAACATAGCCTCCGGAGCAGACGCCTGCACTATGTGGGTGGACATGAGGTTGAAATGGGGATCAATCTGGTTTTGAAGCACAGGTATGTTCTGTGGCTCTGAGATGTGTAGCGGGCGAGGGCTCGCTGGACTCAGAGTTTTCCCTCGGAAATGCGTCGGTTCGACTGGAGGACTTGAAGTCATGAATGCGAAGGTGAAGGTGTCCGACAAAGCTGTAATTGCACAGACAAGGCTAGATAGAAGGTATCTAGGTAGCTAGGTAAGCGGTATGAAGCAGGAGCTAAGCATGATTTGAATCGCGAGCGAGGACAGTCTTTTTACAACTGAATGTCTCTAAGCTAGTTCAGAAGAAGACCACGATGCGCGGACTAGAGTGATGTAGGAGAGAGTGAGGATGGTGTAGAGCCAGAAGGACAAAACTTCATCGCAGTAGCTAGCGGCCTTTTAGCGTGCTAGGCAAAGCGGAATTCACTCCGATGGATATATGACATTATGAACTTTGCTGTTTTCCATAATTAGCATGCTGCTATGGTAAAGCATGCTACGTAGTCTATTTGCTCGCAAAATCTGGGACATAAGGACTTTGAAAGGCCAGCTTGCCTTGCCGCAGGGAAGGTTCGTTTCTATACCAGCAGACCAATCTGGGAATTACTCGGATGAAGACCACAGAGAGGCGAGGACATGGCTTTCACGATTCGATGTCAACACAATCCCTAAAAATGTCTGTGAGATCACTTATAGTCGGTCCTCTGGACCAGGTGGACAGAATGTGAATAAGTCAGGGTTTGGATCTGTGATCACTGGCAGTCACTAATTTTAAAGTAGAGTGAACTCCAAAGCTACACTTCGGATTCACACTAAAGACTTCCTTCACATGGTCCCCAAGATCTTACGTTCTGAGATCGAAGGATCCAGATATTATGCTGAGAATTCAAAGTCACTGGTCATTCAGGGTGACAGTAGCCGAAACCGAACAGAAAACATGAACGAGTGCTACAAAAAGCTACACAGTCTGATTGTGAAAGCTGGAAGAAGCACTGTTAAAGGAGAGACCTCACAGGCACAGGTCGAGAGAGTGAAGCAACTGTATGTGATTTGTCTGGGTATCTTCGAGCTATCATGGCATGCCCAGCTAACGACCTTGCTTTGTAGACAGCACAAAGAAAACGAAATGCGAGTGCGTGGGAAGAAGACGCATGGAAACAAGAAAGCTGCGCGCAAAGGCTTTTCCAAAGGTTCAAGCTATTGAACGTATAACAGAGCTTTTCGCTGAGCTTTCCGTGAAGAGACGAGACTCGCCGGGCCACTTGCTTAAGGCCCATACTCTTGCTGGTTCGGTAATTCTGTGAAACTCTTGCGCATCGAACTTCTCTAGCAGTCCGGCAACCTCTGCAGCCCTCCCCAATGGAGTCTGCTCAGTGTCTGCTTGAAATTGGCTCCACAGTTTCCGAAGCGTCATTATGATGACCTTCCTTATGTCCGGATCGAGATCTTCGACACCGAGATACGGTAGCATCCACTCAATGACTTGCTGACCAAGAATACCTCGATCTTGTACAGAATCCGGACCCAGTCTCTTGAAGGACGCATTTATCCGGTCGAGACAAACTTCTAACATTGTTGGAAAGCCTGCAGATGTCGCTTTGACTCCCAGGATTGGTTGTTGGATCCACCGTATCAATGTTTCAGGTTGTTGTGGTGCCAATGCCTGCATTCTGTTCATGATGTGCTGCAAGATCGTATCTGTGCATGGCAGATCCACGAATTCGGCGACCATATCAAAAAATTCTCGACATATCTTGTCGTTGTCCTTGAACTGCTTCATAGCGGCGTCAAAAATAGCTATTGGTATAGCTCCTGACAGAGCTGGACTTGTGCCCAGTCTCTCCAGAGAGTCTTGATTGACACCATGGCTAGGCTCATGATCCGGACTGATATCCTCAGCAGTAATGGCAGGAAGCGCTATCAGGTCCCCGCCAGCTTCTTCTATCGTTCCCGCCGGATCCTGTGCCTCTTCCTCTTGATCAAGGCCCAGTATCCGCCGCCTTCCCACTATCTTAGCAATATAAATCATCTCCAACCTCGCGTACTCCACCCACGCCCTCTCACTCGTTTTGCAAAACCTCAACCCCCTCTGCATGTAGCTCCTAGCCTCTGTTATATCCCCTCTCTCCTCGATGGCGTAATTTGCAGCATAAATCCATAGCTCCACCTTCGTAGGATGCAACCTCAACACACTCGTCAAAATCTGCGAGACCTTCTTGTTCGATTTCTGCTTCCTCGCGAACCCAATATACTGCATCCACAATGCAATATCCCCATGAAACTTCTTAGTCGCTCGGTCTAGAACGAAAAAAATCCTGCGCTGGCCTGTGTGGTTACTGTTCTTGACCCCTAATCTCTTAACCCGTTTCCGCCGCAGCGACTCAAGATTCATCTCATACTCGGCATAGCGGGCGTAGTCTGAGGGTTTGGAACTGCGGGCATTTAGAATGTGTTCGAAGTCGGAGCGCTTTTTGGCGATGGAGTTGATTTCTTCTTTGCTGAAAATTTTCTTGGCGGCGAGGTCTTGGAGTTCGGGGACGCTTTGCTCGAGGTAGAAGCGGGCTTTGTCGCTTGCACCGGCCATGTCAGTTTGGTGAAGTTCTTTTGTGGGATTGGTTTATGGCGAAGAACAATTTCCTTATCGATTGCCTAAGCGCACACAGCGCGCGGGTATATCCCGGCCTACCTAGCTCGAAGCCTTAAAGTAATCTTCATTGAGTATCTTCTCCTTGCTCAATGCTCAACGACCAAATTCACCTTGCACTTCTAATCAAGCTACATGGAATTGAGCGCTTTTGTATAGATTCTGGAAAATTGCAGTGATCGATGTGATTAGTAAGTCTTTGGGCTCATTGATCATCATTTCTCGCTCTGAAGACGAAAAGACTACTTTGTTGAAGGCAGGATCTTCTCCTTCTCCAATTCATCCCAACACTCGGTCAGAGCATCCCACGAATCGATATAGCCCGTCCAGCCAAGCTTCCTCGCCTTGCTCATACTAATAACGACGTTGTAGTTTCTGCCAAGTACGAAACCCAAGAATCCCCACGTGGCTTTCTCAAACGCATCCTTTTCTAGACCATGCTCGGCTTGTAACTTGTCCCATGCCTGTTTCACGTCTTCGCGCTGGCTCCATTTGATTAAGTCGATCTTTTGTTGAACTTCGCCCTGTCTGGTGTTTCCCTCAAGCCCAAGCTCCACAGCAACGTCTGCGATGGGAGGCTTCTCTGCCAACTTCATCACACTCTCTGAGTCTGGCACCTTGACTCTAAATTGGTTGCGGGGAATGTGACAATGCACACGCTTGGCCAGCTTTGGCCACATATTTTGCCAAGACTCCGCGTCACCGTTGACGACGTTGAAGGCTTCGTTGCCGCACTTAGGTTCGAGCGCTGCCCAAAGATTGAACTGAGCGTGGAGTCGGGAGTAGGTAAAGCTGTCGAAGAGAGTGTAAAATTCTTCGCTACCAGGAAACATAAGGTTGCCATCGATCTCCTTTGAAATTGCGGCGTACAGCCCTAAGGAGGTAGCAAGGTTCATGAAATTACCCTTTGCAACGCCGATAACATCGTTGGGATATGTCACCACCCAGTCTGCGAAGTTTCAGATTCAATATGACAAATTCTAAGGTCTCTCATGAGGGGTAAGACATCTTTTGGAGCAAACCCTCGCGCCTACCTCCTCTATCATGTCTTACCGCTCCTTATCGGGGTGATGAATTGAAATGAAAGGCTTAAGATCACGTACCCCAGTTGGCCTTCTTGCCTGCGTCTGCGAGAATTCTCTGCTGATTATAATAAAAGTTCGGTGGGCGACCTTCTCCTTCGATCCAGGGGTCAGATTCCTCCATCGGTAGCTTTGGACAGCCAAGATGTACGCCGTACTGTTTTGCACCCGTCGTAAGAATGATACGCTTGATCTTCTTAGAAGCGCCGGTAATGTCAAGAGCTTCGAGGAAGTTTTTCAGCATGGCGCCGTTAACGTCCCAATTTTCTTGCTCAGAGTCTTTTTGCAGATAAGCTGCGAAGAAGACGTATTCTGCCTCTACGCCCTCCAATTGCTTGGCCATCTGTTTTGCATCTCCTGTAAGATCAATCGTATCGTGTTTGACATTCGAAGGATATTTCTCCTTTTGGCTCCTTGATAGAGCATGCACTGTTTCCCATTGTTTTGGATCTTTACCAAGGGCGTGGACTATTTCGCGGCCTAAGATTCCTGTGGCTCCTGTGACAATTGCTGAAGGCATCGTGAATGTAAATAGAGACACTTGAGGTGAGGCGACTTTTGGGAAATAATAACAAGAATTGACGGTATGTACTCCTCTTGAATCAACAAACAATCTCCAATGTGAAAAGAACGTAATTATGACATAGCCAATATTTGGAGCCTGCCGGGTATACCGGATATATCGGACCATGCCGAGCCAATCATAGCATGCTCTCATCCAGCTTTCTCCAAAGTCCTTTCCAATTCCTCCTCCAAATCTGTGAGCCTCAAAGCTGAAGAAGACTATTTCCAGCAATCTACAGGCGGAGTCTATAGACAAATGAAGTCATTGGCTCCAGTTCGTCACTAGAGCACGGTCTCTTTTTGAGAACCTCTTGTAAATCATCGTGGATAAGGCAGGAGATCAAAGTATTCGTTCTACTCATGAGGAAAATGCGTATCTTGCTAGTTTCCACAATATCAGGACTTCGTTCCACCCGAAGAGCCCCAAAAAAGAAGCAAGAACAGGATCAAGAGTCGGTGGACTTCATGATGGAAGCTGAAAAGCGGAAGATGCATCATCTTTGTCCCTTCGAAGGTCGTACTAAACAATGTCCTGAAGAAGGGGAGCTCTACTTATCCTGAATCCCACTTCACCTCTAGCATACGTCTCCAAACCACACTCTCGTCGATGTTGCTGGTCGCGAAGTTCTGCCCAACCAATTCCAAGAGCTATTGACGATACCCCTGCCCTTAGTGAGGGATGAGAAGCCTCATATCTTGTCTATCTCTCGTTCGGAATATCATAGACGCACCATATTTTCTTCACTGCGGAGCTTATGCTTGAGGTGACCGAACACGTTAGATAAATCGGATAGTAGAAATATGCCATTCGCGACCTCTTGGGATGGGTCGTAGAATGGAACGTCGTGCATCATTTAATGAAGCGAAATATGTCGCAACAGGGACGTAGATTACTCTCAGGTGGCGACAAAATACTTGGTGAGCCTACTTCCTTCCCACATGCCCGATGTGATGAGCTTAGAAAAGCAGATGTAGTAGCAACATGCATCATAATTAAATTGACCAAAGGGGTCGCGAGTCTTTCGAGGTGACTGTTTAGCAATGGTTTAACGTGGTTTGTATTGTCTTCAAAAAATTTGCGACTTCTTCGAAGCCACTCCATACGAATACATGCATGCTCGACTTCTACCTAATCCTGACTGATTTGAGAACCTCCATCCAGTGTGACTCTCACAGCCTTATGCATATCCTAATCGTTATGCATAAGCCATCAATAAAATCATTTAGAATGCGATCCTGTATCCCTAGGGTATCTCTAGATCTCGCTCTCATGCAAAATAGCCAGCAACCGTCTGCTGCGTCTCCGGATTCAGAGTAGCCAAGACCTGGTTGAGGTCCATACCCGCGCTCTGGACTAGTTGCTTTGCGGCTGCAGCTGCCCGTTGAGCTGTTGTACCTTGTAAGGTCTCCGCTTCTAGTGCAAGCGCGATGGCAACAAAACATTGCCGAGCAATGTCAGGCGATGCAAATACAGCTGGATTTCGTCTGTATTTGATCAGTAAGACGCTTATTTAGTGTGGAGCTGTGACTCAAATGAACTTACTGGTCTATCAGTTGCGCCAGGAACATGTAGGCATATGGTGCAGCTTCCTCATCGTTGACTACTGGCAAGGTGACGAGCCAGTGGTTGACAACCTCCTGAACATTCGGCACTTTGCTGGAATTAGTCTGAAGAATCTTGGCAATACTGGCGCACGCGTTTTCTGTCGCAAAAACGTGATCATCCTCACGAGCTTGCTCAAGTTGGCAGACAGCGAAAAGCATTGGTAGACTCTCTGCGACGAAGCTTGACCAATTCGATCCACCCTTCAACGCTGCTATGCCAACGCCATAGCAAGCTGCTTGTCGATTCGCGGGAATCGGATCTTGCATGCCGGCAACAAGGGGTTGCCGTATGTGGTCCTGATATCCCCAGCTTTGGTCTCCGCAGAATTCGAGAACGTCGTCCATGATGCAGAGTGCCCACTGACGTTGCGTAGAATCCGAACTAGTAATGAAGTGATCGTAGAATGGCATGAGTCGTGACCATGCTGGAAGAAATGAGGTTTCTTGGTTCTTGAAGATTGTATGGAAAGCCTTATTCATGTCTGAGAGGAGTGTCTGGTCGTCTTCGATTGCGAACAAGATATCCTCGTTCTCTTCCTCGCCCTCCTCCGTCTCCTGTTGCTCTTCCATACGCTGCTTCACTCGTTTCTGGTAGTCTTCCAAAGTCGACTTGACTGATTCAATAAACTCTTCCATATGCTTTTGGGTAAGGCAGTTCTTGCCAACAGCTTCGACGGACTCGTAAAAGCACTGGTACATTTCTGCAAGAGTATCAATTGCTGGCTCTGCACTCAGCACCTCAAGTAGCTTTTCGACAACAGTGTCCCAGAGCTGTTGTAATGTTCTGTCGTTCGAACCTCCATGGGCTTTCTTGACGGCATTTAGTAGCACAGGTACGCTTTTGGCCGATGCAACACGAACAGGGTCGTGGAAGAAGAAAGCTAGACCTGGTAAGGATACTTTTTCCATAATCTCCAAAACATACGGTTCGAACGCTCCCTCAAGTTGTTGTGCGTAGATGACAATCAGCTCGATAGCCATGTGCTTGTCTTCGAGAGTTGAGGTCTTGATCCCGATGACCTTTCCTTTTAGCGGAACCATCTCCCAACCGTCTTGCTGCTGGAATTTGGCTATCTGATCATCGTCGTCGAGTAATTGGATGTCAGCTTTGGCACTCGCAAGCTCCATCAAGGGTGGCATGACACCAGAGAGGTAGGCGATAAAATCCGATCCCAAGACTCGACACATGCGCCCCCAGCAATGCAATAAGTATTGCGATTGAGGATCGTCAGATTCGGTGATGTTTTCTAGGTAGATGGTCAGCAGTCCGAGGACACCTTATCGGTGGGTATCTCAATGCACATACGTTGTATATGTCCAAGAATCTGAACGAGCTCCATGGCATTTGTGCCCATGCGTTGCTTGCCGACTGCCAAAGCTAAGATGCAAGGTTAGTCCAGATTTGATGGGGGACTACAGGAGGTTCATACCAATGAGCGTAGCGCACTCCATCGCTTTAGCGCGCAGAAGCCTGTACTCTTTTGACTGCTCCTCCCTTAAAACATTGAACAACAAAGGCATTAGGGTATCGTAGTATTTCCCAAATGCGGTTTCTGCTGAATCGGCAATTGTCGCAATTGTCGAGAGAGCCTGCTCCTGCACGTAGCGCTTCGGGCTTTGCAGCAATCGTAAGAGACGGCTCAAAAGATCGTCGAGGTAGGGTTCTAAGATAGCCTTCTCAGCCTCTTCGCAGAAATTGACCAGGGCTGCAGCTGCATGGGACTGGATCCGGGGCTCGGGCGAATCAAGTACAGGGATGATATTGGTCAAGACAATGTTGTGGTACTTCTCCTGCATCGTGCCGGCAAAATCTGTACTCATCTGCCCTAGTGCATTGCATCCAGCCCACCTCACTCGTGGGTGAGCATCACGAAGCGCTGGAACCACTAGACCCAGGACCTTGTCCAGCTCTCCGATCATCAAGTCTCTGCAACCCTCGGAGATGGCAGAGATGGCCATTAGTGCTGCATGTCGATCTCGCCACGCGGCAGATGAAATCATTCGAGGTAGCCATTGAAATGTTGGTGGCAAGACAGCGCTGCCGCCCAGTTTGTTGGCCAGTCGATCCATGCACTGTTCTCCAGCGACGTGATTCAAATCGCTCTCTTCTACATCAAGATCCTCTGAAGCGTTCCACTCCGATGCATCGTCGTCGTCCATGCCAACATCAGTCATCAGGCTCAAACATTGAGTAACCATATCTGATGTGTAAGTGGGTTCTTTTCTGCACAAAGCAGAAGCGTAGTCTGCAAATGTGCCCATAAGTTCTAGTGCATTTTGTCGAGTCATATCGTCTAACTCCTTGTCCCCTATGACGCTCATACTGAACTGAACGAGGCTGTGAAACAGATGCTTGAACATCATCGGTGCTTCTTCTGCAAGCTCTATAAGAGACATTAAAGCTTTTGTCAAGTTCTCGGAATCTCCAGATTCTTTCAAAGGAGGCACAATATTCAATATTTCCGGCACCAAGGCGTAGTACTTTTTCTGCGCCTTCTTCTGCACTGATATGAAGAACTGCGAGAATGCCTCCATGGCCGCTATTCGTACCTAATCGAATTTAGTCATTGCATCCGAGTTGATATGAGGCCTCATACAATAACATCACTGTCTTTGAATCCTTTCGTGAACGCAGCCAAGACTGTTTCCTCATGTTGCTTCTCGATGATGCCGGGAGTGGTGGTAAATATTCGGAAAGCTCCCTCTCGTTGCCCTGGGTCCTGCGATTGACTCGCATTAAACAGGGCATGTAGGAGCTCTGGCCAATTCTGTCCTAAGCAATCGAAGGCATCAGCTAGACCTCCTGCCAACACAGATATCCAAGCTTATTTCACGTACCATCGTCTGAATATTGTCTTGCAATTTCGGCCACAGCGTCCCCAATCTTGTGCCTGACCGGCGATATGGTTTCGATTTGTAAACATTCAAGCAACTTTTGTTTTATGGCATCTTTCTGGAGAGGTTGCAAAAGCATGAATTGCTCTTTCGACTCTTGATTCTCCTCGGCTGTCCGTCTCGTCTTCGTAGACATCTTGCGAAAAATGACTGCCGCAAAAGACCGCGTCTACTCGGGCATAGTCGTGTTAGCACGCGATTTTTGTGTTAAAGGGTCGCAGCGACCGATCTCTCACCGACTGCTCTTGAGACCCTTGTATCTGCTCTACCAGACCCATGAGTAAGACATCGGGCCGCGCAATGAACCAATCGTTATTTAATTGTTCCTCGGCAGTCGTTCGAGCCTGATTGTCTGGTGACGAGAGATTCTGAAGCATCTCTGCAAGGGCCGAGTGGACCTCTGGAGGTAGTAACGACATGTTTGGAGAATGACTATAGGTATGCCTCCCGGCCTCTGGGGCCAAAAGCTGAGAGGTCTACCTCTGGTAATAGATACCCGTAGTTTGATCCGGTGTTCTGTGTGAACAGAGCTCCAGTAGTAACCCACCTACTAGATACTAGCTTAGAGAAATCACAAGCTGAGACAGCTACATGTATAATAGCTATGTTCTTTGGGAAAAATAGAGTGCTAATCGCGGGTGCTGTTTGTAGAGCACTAGTGGGAAGAATTCTGGTGTTGCCCAAGAGACAAATCTACTTACATTTAAGGTACCTTACGCGATCTCGGGCTAGGCCGCTAAGGCGAGCTGCACCTGCAACCAACCCCTGCTTTGACACTCAACCCCCACATGAACTTTATGCAGAACATAGAAGCTAATGAGTCGGTATTAATTCTGAGTATCAAGGGTTGACCACTAAATCATCTAATCGTACATGGTCTGCCGAGAGCTTTGGTAATGTGAAATCGTGCTGGTAATAGCTATGGATACACTTGTAGCAACGCCATACCTGTAAATAGAATGCAACCGACGAGGGTATCATGAACGACTGGCTCGACTAATGGTGAAGACCCCGATGATGACTACGGCCAACGTGACAATGGCTCCTGGCAAAAGCAGCTCGTTTGGTACTCCAGCAACAAGCTGTTCCTCTTGCTTGGCCTGCGCAACCGGCTTTCTCACTTTCTTTACTGGCGTAGCCATATCGTCCTCGTCGCCCTCGTCCATCATATTTCTTCTGCTTTTCGTTCCTACGTTCGACGGAGGTGGCGTCAAAGGTTTTGCCAAAGCTGGTCGTGGATCAACCGTAGCCGACATTGGCGCTTTCGCAGGGTCGTGAACGAAAAGATCGACCTTCTCCCGATCATGCCGCCTGGAGAGCATGATTGCGTCCGACAAATCTTGATCCGTAGTAATTGATACCGTATCGCCATCATTGTCGAGGTAGCTGAGAGCGTACCCCGCGGATGTGAGCTTGCCATTCTCAACGATGGCTTCACCGCCCACTGCTTCCACTTCGCCTCCAAGCTTTGCCGTAATATTGCTGACCAAGTCCTCCATACCCGCAGAAGCGGCTACTTGTAGCCTGTGGACACGTCCACTGGGTGCTTTGAATTTGAAGGGAAAAGGAGTGTCTTCCGGGGTTGCCAAGGGGAATTCAGGACTATCCGAACGAGAATCATCCCCATTGTGGGATGCTGACTCATGGGGCTGTACGCTGTCCACTCGCTCAACAGCTGGTCTCGAGAGTTCTGGGGACATTAGCGATCGGTGCCCTGGGGTATGAGGACGATGGCTGCTGCCTTCTCCTGACATCATTGATTCCGAGTCGTTGTCAAGAGAAAGCCAGAACTTGCCCCATGCTGGGCCTTCTGAGTCCCCCGTTGACATTGTGTTGATCTAACAAGGTCAGTGTCATAGTAAATTTCTTGTAATCTTGGACTCACCTGCTCGAGGGTTGCGTAGGTCAATTTGAGGACGTCTACCATGCCAACGATCTCTCCAGGTTCATTCATAACGGGCAGATTGAGATAGTGTCCATCATGCATCTTCCTTAGGGCGGCTTGTATAGTCATGTCCATCGGTGCGAAGTCGGGATGCGGTGTCATGACTCTTACGACACTGCAATTCGCAGGATCCAGTCCAGGGGCGATCACTCGAAGGACAACATCCTTGCTTGTGAAAATGCCAGTAATAGAGCCCTGGTCTTGCACCAGGACGGCGGTCGTGTGGTTTTCTCTCATTAAAGCTGCGGCCTCTTTGACAGTAGTTCTGACGGAGACAGTTGTGGGAGGCACGCCATTGAGTACCGACTCGAGCGTTGGACCAGACATCTTCTGCCGCAAAGCCTCCACATATTGTATTATCTGCTGAGGTTGACTGGATCCGAGCTCTGATTGCACACCTTCAAGTGCATCATAGAGCTTTCGTGAAGAACTGTAGGCACGTTCCAACTTCTCCATTGCATCGTAGAAACATTTGGTGATGTCTAAAATTCCCGAAATGTCGTGGTTCTCATCCTGGACCGGAAGATGTCGAAAGCCCTTCCTGACCATAAGATCTAAGGCGTCCGTAGCGCTGGTATCTGCCTTGGCACACATTGGGTTTGGAGTCATGATCTCAGCAATTGTGACGTCTCTCGCTTTGATTCCAGCTCCGACAACTCGGAAAGCCAGATCTTTGGCCGTGAAGATACCAACAATATGGTCGTCGTCGCCTGTGACCAGGACGCAATCTTCTCGCTTAGCAGCCATGAGTTGGGCTGCCTCGGCCACAGTGGTGTTTGGCTTTATTTGTAGGGCCTGACTGGGCTTGAGTGCAAGTACTGAACCTGGAGGCGCCTTGCGTGTGTGTCGAGCTCGGGAAGAAGGGCCCCCCTTCTTTCTGCTAAGGTCGGCCTCCATCTTCTTCCGGATAGCCTAGAATTGGTGGTTAGTACTGGTAAATTCGCTTTCAGATGAGGTGTTATCCACCTCGTCACGTTTCGACTGCTTCTGCCTACTGGCGCTAAGCGTCGAAGTGCCTGTCTCACTCTGCATCGCGGAGCTCGCATGTGACTCTGGTTTGGGGCGTGGGATGTTCGAAGGACTGTTGTCGAAGATTGGAACTTGTCCACGGCCTTGACCTCGATTGGGTGTACCTCTGTATGTTCCTGCGGCAGACATGTCGAGAGAAGCTAAGTGAACAATGCAATCAACAAACTGCCTGACGAATGGGAATGAGTTTACTACCGACCTCGCGGCCAAATTTTGTAAATAACACTAGACATTAGTGCCCGATGTACAGCCGAGTAGCGTTTCTTGGCATTCGCACTTTCTCGCTTGAGAGGCATGGTCGAACAGCTCTTTTCGACATCACAGTTGAATCATACAGGTATGTCGAATCTTTCAATGATAAAATACCACTCCATAATATGGAATGAGCTGACTATTAACAGGACCGCAATCATGGTCAAAAAGCGAGCATCCAAGTATATTTTCACATTCCTTGACTACCAACCAGGAACCGAGGAGCTAACTTCTGTCATAGCGGTCGCAACAAGAAGGGTCGAGGTCATGTTAAACCCATAAGATGCTCCAATTGTTCGAGGTGTACCCCAAAGGATAAGGCTATAAAGAGATTCACTATCCGTAATATGGTGGAGAGCGCTGCTATTCGTATGTCTTTGCCTCCCCTCTCAGAAAGATTCAGGCAGGCCGGGTATTGGACCATATAGCTGATCATCTACTCGTGCCACAGGTGATATCTCTGATGCCTCCGTCTTTCCCGAATACGCCGTCCCCAAGATGTACCTCAAGCTACAATACTGCGTGTCATGCGCCATTCACGGCAAGATCGTCCGGTAGGCACCTGCATTGGCTATACAACAGAGGAAAGGGGGGCTGACGCGTTGTACTTATAGCGTTCGCTCACGAGAAGGTCGTCGAAATCGTGCCCCGCCCCCAAGAGTCCGTTTCAACAAGGATGGCAAGAAGATCAATCCACAGCAAGCAGCAAAGACGGCGCAGGCTTGAGGGCATCGGATGTTGAGATGGTTTTGTGGGAGATATGTGCTTAGAAAATCAACCAAAGTACTCGAAAGCATAGTGGCACTTTTTGCGACAACAAACGATTCATGCCTGTTGATATTCGCTAAATCCCTGAATGCCGTCTGAGGTGGCACTGCTATGCTATCCGTGAAGTCCCCACTTACGAATGCATCTTTGGTATCACAACTGAAACGACCAATAAGACTCCACCGTTCCATGCCTGCTTTCCTGTACGCCCCACCAGAAATCATGCTTCTATGGCCCAAAAATACGCCCCCGCCATGAACGCTGCTAAACATCCCGTAAAGAAGAGAATGGATCGTCCAAGAAGGCTAGAGACCAGTGTAATGCCTATCAAACGTTCAGACGGGCGCCACCATCGCATCTGATCTTACTTGGGCGTCTGACCTTCATTTCTAATGTCTTCCCCTTTGCTTTCGTCCTTTTCCGCTCCCCCTGTGTTTCCATCTGCTTCCGGGCCACTGTCAACCCCTCCTTTATGGAAGAAAGAATCATCAACACTGCTCTGATCGATCGCCGTTGCCTTCATACCGCTAGCTAGTTTCCGAAGCTTCGGTGAATGCTGCCCATATGCTTGTAAAGCATGCTGCCTCTGCTTGTATTGCTCCCTTACCACATCGTAGAGGAGTTGATATTGCGACTCCATCTGCACCATCATCATACGTTGTTCCCGCATTCGATTCACCACATCATATACCATGTCTTCGCCATCCGTGGCGTTGGCTGCGGCCCCTGATTCAACTTGAGCCAGGAGATATTCCAAGGCAATGAAGGTACCAGAGCGCCCTACGCCAGCACTGCAATGAATGGTCTTTGGGTTACTTGGTGAGCCTGTTTTCTCTGCCGAGAGCTTCAGCAGCTCCAGTAAAGCGGCAAGATCATCATGTTCTGGAACAGCGAAGTCCGGCCAGCCAGAGAAAAGGAAGTGCCAGACATCCCTTGTCTCCGTTCCGAATTGTAAGATCAATTTTCGAATGTCAGTTTTGGATTCTGGATGAGGAGTACATTCCGCGAAAGTTACGCTACCTTCTGGAGTCCCACCTGGGCCGTCAATGGGATCTACCTTGTACGTCCCGGCTTCGTGGTCCAATGGGAAGTATTGGAAGCATTTCTCTGTATTGCCCTCATGCGTCTTGGTTAGCATGACGATGACTGCGACATCAGTAGTCTCCTGCCATATCATGTGCCAGAAATGGCTTAGCCCAGATTGTTTTGGACCCTGTGGAAGACTCAGTAAAGGGTCAGAATGCTTTGGCGAAGGCAGCAAATATTAAACCCACCTGAGTGGCTATGTATTCGGTTTTTACGCCTGTATGTGGGTCATGTAGTGAAACTGGCGAAGCGTTGATGTAGTCTGATTGCCCTTCAGCAACCTTGAGATGGATTCTCGACTTCTCCCAAGGCTGGACATTTGCGTAGCGATTCCGTTTAGCGACCTGTGGACTGAAATCCTGCACCCATGGCGAGGAGGGATCTCTTCGTCCTTGCGATACACGAAGCTTCTCTTTCCATGCCAAGTCTTGGAATTTGCCACGATTCACTGCCAACTCTTAGTGGTCAAACTAAAAGAAGCTGCATCATGCATGTTCGCGTATGCACCAACAGCAAAACTTACCGGCTTCTGATTGTCGGAGAAAGGCCGGTAATTTAAGTTCTTCGTCAGTAGCTTCTTCATCGATCTTTGTAGCTTTCAGTACTGGTGGTGATGCCAGAGGTGTTGGGCTATCGCGCGCTCGTTTGGATGCATTGAACCCTTTGGCAAAGGGACCCGTCATTTTAAGGCAAGACCAATTTACATGAGGAAGCCTCGATGTTTGAAGACAGAAGTGAAATCGGGAACAGTTTAGTAGAAGTATGATGAACCAGACTTTTCCGTCCAATAAGAATTGCGTATGTGTTGGGTGCTTCTATTTTCTTCTCTCTACCTAACCTTTCCGATGCATAAAAAAGGAAGAGAACATCAACCAAGAGATAGAAGGAGGAGGGAAGGTGAATCTTGTGCAACCTGGCGAGCTCTGGAGACACAGGCGAGATCTTGCTGACCAGCAATACAAAGCAAGGGAGAAGCGAAGACTTCTGTTGAGCTAAAACATGGTGTTGTACAAAAAAACTCTGATACTCTTACTCAATCGAGATTTTCGTTATTAGCAATGTAAGATCAAGAATGCATCAGGCAGGAGGAAGGTGTATTATAGTACCTACTTGACTGAGGCTCTGTAACTCTGTCCCAAAATAGAAAGCGCGGAACCAAGAACGCCACTTCCTCTGGTCCACTGCTCTCTCATCGACTTCCTCCTTGCCACAAGACAGTTGATCATCTGATTAGGTTATAGTTTCTTCGCTATCTGCACTTCAACAGAATAGCTTTTTCATATGTGTCATCCCATACTCCCATCGATGGTGTGACGATAATCGAAATGGTGTGGTTAAGGATCTTCGAGGTACTTTACTTTGCCCTACCTTACCAGCAAGTCTACGCAAATAAAATCTCAGCTGACCAGTATATCAGGCCTGGCTGACCACTCGAGTACGCTATGCTACACCACGCTAAGCCGTCCTTTGCAGCAACTGGTCTTGCTTATGCCATCAATAGCTACTCTCCAGTCCCACCTTCCACAAAGCAGTGCAGAATGTCCATCGAATAGTCCGGCAAGCTCGCCACGGGCCCGATCTTGAGGAATTGGGAGGGACAAAATTAGACAAGCAGAGTTCGCAATCTTTCTTCGTCGATCTTGGCTAAGCTGACCGTCATGTCATGCGTAGAGCCTGATAAAAACTTTCTGGATCACTACTTAGAAGAGATCAAAGACCAATTCTCCTCACGGAAGAGATGATACGAGAAAATCAGGAACGACTTGACGAAGAACTATGATAGTTGCATACCGGGAGGCGTAAAGGCTTATTTGGGGCATATATGGAGTATACTACGGTATTTAGCGGTATAGACGCTAGTCTGATCTGCAAAGATAAAGTATTCTGTGAGCCATGTTGCCTAAAATATACTGTGTCTTTTCAACGGGCCTCTGTCCTTCTGTTCACAGATACGTATCCACTACGGATAAGAAATTGGGCTTCTCGACGATTCAATGTCATTTGGCTCTCATTCCATCCGGAAACGGAATCACACTCTGAACCCACGATGAGGCTACCTTCTCCAGGCTTACATACGTATTCAAATCTGAAGTGTACATTCATTATATTGACTGGACTGCCCTCTAACCATTTTCTGAATCTTGGGGCCACGGCTTTGCAGGCTAATCTGAACGAGTGTCGGATGCAATCTTCTGCAAACATCACTCGGTCTTTTCCTATGTACGCGAATCTTGCTCGACCCGCACGCTCGTTTCATTCGTCTCGAAAATAACACTCCTCACTGCTGTATAGGTATCGTCAACGTAACGATGTTTTAACTTCCAACCTCCGGTAAGTCTGACAGGCATCGCATAGCAAAATCTGCACAGCACGCGAAAATAGCACGACTGGGTACAGACAGGCGGCTCCGCGAAACTGTCGCAAGGCTAAGCACAAGCATTAGGGAGAACAAGAAACCCCCAACCAGTGCTCAAGCGACATGCGACATGCGCTAATAGCGTTTCAACAACGGAATCGATTTGCTGTAACGTTGATATGAAACTGGGCATGTATCTAGTATAGAACGTGGATTTCTTTTTAACGGAGGCTGTAAGGTACTTTCAAGAACACGTGTTTTCGAGATTTTAAGGTCTCCGGCCTCACGTGTACGAACATTCTCAAAATGGAACCAACGGCTTAATTTGACTTGGTCCTCTTTATGCTGAATCCACAAATCACTTTTTTAAAAAACTATAGGGACGCGATCCTCAGCTGAATGCTCCTGTCCGAGGTCTTAACTGGGATCAGCAACCATTCCTCTTATCCCGCGTTTCGTGGAGAACAAGAAACGCTCGTCGATCTAAATGCACCGGATCTGTCAACATCGCGAGTCTATTAGCCCGTCCTGGAGGCTGAGTGTCTATTCTTGGTGTATCAAGAAAAGTGATATAACGGTCTCCTCTCGTCAAGTCTTTCCTTTTTGGTATATAATCCAGAGCCTTGTACATTCTCTCGAGACTTTATCAAGCTTCACCAAGATATCCTATAGTGATCATTGTGCCGGCCCTCAATTCAATACACCAAATTCCCAAGATGCTCACCGAATATCGTCTGACGGCGCTCACTATCACCATCTCCTTGGCCCACCTCATTACTGCTTTACCGTCCGGCGTTTCTGCCGGCTCAGTCGTCCGCGCTGCTCCTATCACCCCTGACCCCAACTCAGTCCTTTACGCCTGGAGCAATGACCCGGCCTGTGCCAGCACAGCCTGCGCCGCCGATTGTATGATCGCCGCCGCAACGGTCTGCAACTCGACCAACCTCAACCAAAGCTATGACGCGACCGAAAACGCCTGCTCAGCCTTCTACTATCCTGGGAGCACCCCTCCAACACCCGCTCAATGCACCGCTTCATTCACTCAGATCGTAGCTGCAGCTCAGCAACCCGCCAGCGGCTGTGGCGGCACTATCGGGGGAGCGTTAGGATACGACTCCAATGGAAACAGAACCAGTGATCCTCTTTATGCAATCTATCCTGCAAACGGGAATGCGAATTGTTTCAAGGCACCGGGAGATACGTCGCCGGTTTTGGCTCCGGATATGCTACCTAATAGTTCAGCAGCGATCCAGACTTGTCCCGACTCCACGAGTCGACGACGGGCGCTCGATAAGCTTCAAGGTCGGGGTAACGCCGGCGACGCCGCGTGTGCTCTCGAGGATGGAGTGTGGGGCTTCAGTTGCACGGCTATTTGCCTGGCCACGGTAGTATCGACATCTTGGATGTAAGGTTCCCCCTTCTGACGGAAAGAGTCCCTCCACGAGTCTCTGTGACTAACGCCTCGCATAGTACTGGGCCCTTTGCTGCCGCCGCATGGTTAGCCTGTCTAGGCGGTTGCAGTGCCACTGGGACGACGGTGTTCAATAACTGTGCGGCAGCCAAGGGCAGCGATACAAGGATTCCGTATAATCCGCTGACGAATCTCGACGCATCTTCCGGAAATAAGCGTCGTGATGTCGAGGAGACAAACAACCCCTGCCTTATTATCAAAGATTATTCGTTTGGTTGCCCTGCGATGGAGTCGGGGCTGCTCAATCATTTTGAATGCCAGCAGACGTCGGCTGGTTCGGCGAATGGTGCAAGCAGCGGTATCAACACTTGAGCGCTGAAGGTGTCACTCTTCAGCTTTTAGTATGTAAAGTCATTGGTGTGATTCTTCGAGAGTCGGAAGACTGTCTATGATAGTCCCTGCATCATCACATTGCGCAAGCTTTAATCTAAGTCATTGAAATAAGGGGCGTCATCGACATCTGTCCGTACGAGCGCTCGATCGTAGAGTCCTTACATACAGATTCCTTGCTATACAATCATGCACTTTGAATATTCAAAGACCGCTCCTCACTGTACCATATGCCGATAGTGCAATTAGTCTGACGCTTGTTGATATTCCTAATGTTACTTCCTATGCCGAAAATGGCAGCCGAACCCAAGGTCCATTCAGTGGGGTCTAGACTGAGGAAATCAATTGAATTTGATGCAGTATGTACAACCTAGGCGGACGTGTCATCTCTGCGTCGTGAAACCCGGATGGAAGGCCTTGTACATCGAGACACTTTGGGCTGCGACTATTTGGCACGTACCAGCTAACCCAAGGATCCAGGCGCCAAAGTTCGACCTGAAAAGTTTCAAAGCCAAAGCTACTTCTCGTAGACGGAGGACTGTACTGATAGCAAGACATGATCTAACGCACTTTTGGGTGGAAACCAACAAACATCCATAAAGTGATGCCGGGACTACGAGGGGAGGGCAGCAAGGAGGGACGAAAGCCCCCGAAAAATGCCTTACCAGCCCGCATACCAGCCACAGATACGACCACAAAGTCCTCCGGTGATGCTCGCCCAATGGTAGACTCCACCCGAGGACGGCTTTGCGGATACTAATTCAGCAAGTGAAACCGCTACCAGCCAGTAGAAGACATTTGCAGCGATGAACTCGTACAGGACGCCTGTAACGCTGCCTCCAATGCTATTCAACCATTACCTGACGAAATGGCGAGATCATAGAGAGAGAGAGCAGAGTAAAGTTGCGATATAGCTCTTGTCGATAAGCCGAAGCATTCATCTGTGCTTCCTCAACAAGGTCTATTGCAACCTCTGTAACTTTTTTTCCCTCCATACTGGGTACACAAAGCGGGCTCGGAATATTTGTCATCTCACGATATGTACACGGTCAAAGATGTGGGAAATGGGCTGTTTAATGATAGAAGTCCAAGTTCCATTTCTCAACATCTTTGGGGAGTGGTGAGACGTTTGAGGACAATATCCGCGCGAATGTTGGCTTGGTCGGACCGTCTCTCACTTGCTGTATGGCCTTGATTTTTTAACGGAGAAAAAATGAACGAGACTTGATCTAGAGAAATATGTATACAGTTTGCGCGCGTGTCGGACCGCGAGTCTATTTACTTTAGAACTAAGGCTCCGCCCAAAAGTGTTAGTTCAGTTGACCATTGCATTGGTTCAGTCAAAACGTCTCGTATCTTGTAATATAGCATGGCAAAGTCTTATCACAGGCTGGCTATTTAATCAAAGCTAGAAACTGTTGTCTTGCCATCAAGTCTGACTAAAAAGAGGATATGATACCCTTATCATGAGTGGTAAGTTGTGCGTTTGAGCTCGATCTGGAGCCACAAGAGCGTGATACCAGGATAAGCGCACATGAAAGAGCCTTATCATTATCCAAAACGAGCAAGTTCACTAGTTCTATGTTACTGCCACTCATTTGGACCTCCAGCCCGCTAGACTGTGACTGTAGAGGTGGCTTTATCAAGAAGTTTATCCTGCAAGAAGTTAAGACAGAAATCTACCGCGACACCACCCTGCACAGACGAGGGATGAACACCACCTTACCCTCACACGACGGAGGGTGATCATGCGTGATGGTGGTGGTGGGATGCTCTCTTGTTCCCGCGGCCTACGACCATTGCTCAATTGGATTCGCAGACGGGCGAACCCACGCAGACACATGGAGAAAGAATTCGCGAGTGGCTTAGGTCTGGAAGGGTCCTCATCTTAGCCCCATCTACTGCGATCTCTTTTCTTTGTGATCCTTCATGCATGAGCTGAGAGCGGGGTACATCTCAACGAGGAAGGAGATGTGTCGCTCTTCACTTATATAATCCAAGGCTATGTGGTATGCGAACTTCAAGCTTGCCTTCATCGTTCATCAGAAAGACATCATGGCAGAGTCCAATGAAACATTGGTCTGGAGCGTCTGCGTCAGAATATCTTTACTCTACTTATGTTATGCTTTAACTTTGTCTATTTACCGTCTCTATTTCAGCCCACTCGCGAATTTTCCAGGCCCAAAGCTTGCGGCATTGACGAAATGGTATGAATTCTATTACGACATTGTCCTCAGAGGCCAATTCACCTTTCACATACAAAGTCTGCACAAGCAATATGGTGAGTACCTCATATAAGTCTTCTCTCGCACATCATCTGATTTAGCTGCTCGCACAGGGCCCATCATCCGCGTTAACCCCCACGAAGTACACATCCAGGATCCAGACTACTTTGAAGAGCTTTACGCTCGCTCCGCACGCCGTGACAAGTATGAACTATTGTCCGGCCAATTTGACAATCCGACTTCCGTTTTTGGAACCTCAGATCACGACCATCATCGTCTCCGTCGAGCTGCTTTGGACCCTATGTTCAGTCACAAACAGATCCATAAGAACATTGTACCCATGATCAGGCAAAAAGTTGGTTTGTTATGCTCAAAACTTGCAGAGCATCAACGCACAGGCCAGATCATACCCCTCAACCGAGCCTGGTCTGCTTTCGCCGGAGATATCATCACGCAATTTGCTTTCGCGAAATGCTACAACCATCTTGAATCACCCGGATTCGAGGAGACGTTCCATGAATCATTCATGGCAGCTAGTACATTGGCGCCTCTTACGGTTCACTTTCCTTGGGTCAAACCCCTGATGAAGACTTTTCCCGACTGGTTCGTACTCAAGATTCAGCCGCTTATGGTACTGCTCTTTCAGATGCAACGTGTAAGTCTGAGCAATCTAATCATGTTTCTTGCTGAGCATGCAACCATTCGCTGATACTTTTCTTCAAAGGATATAGGAAATGTCATTGACGACATCGTTGAAGGAAAGAATCAAGATCATAAAGACCTCGACTACCCAACGGTCTTTCGCCACCTTCTCGACAGTAATTTACCACCACAAGAGAAGTCATTACAACGATTGAACGATGAAGCGACACTTCTGGTAGCCGGAGGATTTGCAACTACCGCATGGGCGCTATCCGTAGGCTCATTTCACATCATCAATTCGCCACACGTGTTCCAGAAACTTCGCTCTGAATTAGTGAACGCAATTCCAGATCCCAATGTATCTGTGGGCTTGCAAGACTTGGAACAGCTTCCCTATCTTAATGCATGCATACGCGAGGGGCTCCGACTGTCTTACGGCGTCTCATCTCGCAATCCTCGGATTTCGCCCCGGGGACCGATGAAATATGGAGACTGGACCATCCCTTCCGGTACACCAGTGTCAATGACGAGTGTCGACGTGCATCACGATGAGACAATTTTCCCCGACTCTCGTTCTTTCAAGCCCGAAAGGTGGCTAAACAACCCACGAACTTCAAACGGCTCACCCCTTGATCGCTACCTCGTTTCATTTGGCAAAGGCGGACGAAGCTGTCTTGGAATCAAGTATGATTGCACGAGCCTATGTCTTTACTGTTTCTGAACTAATGAATGATAGTCTGGCCTGGGCAGAGCTTCATCTGGGCCTTGCAACAGTATTCCGTCGTTTCAGCTTTGAGCTGTATGAAACTGATGTATCCGACGTCGTCCTGGCGCATGGTTGCGCTCTACCTTCACCAAAGCTAGATACTAAGGGTGTGAGAGTGCGAGTGAAGACTGACGAATTGCAAGCCAGCTAAGTGGAGGCTTCATGTCACGTGGAGGTCAATAACGAGGAACGACGTTATTAGTTCATTGCATCGAAAGGCGTAATGTTTTGTAAGCGACACTTTAACATTGACGACTTCAAGACTGCTTTCATCTTTTCTCCGAGTGAGCTGGTCGAAAATTTCTTGCCCTTTCAGGCGCTAATAAGACAAAAATGCTCGACGTCAAGATACAAGGCTGATGAACTTTGCGCTAATTGTCCGGTGCACCTATCGATGCTAATTTAAACAACCTTCCCAGTCTGTCCCGGGGCTTACTTAGAGCCCATGAGGGCAATGCTAGTTTGGCAATCGGGTACATCGGTGTCCAGGGTTCCAAAAACACGGAGGACTACCCTCTTCGGGGACGCAGTACGAGTACCTATGCAAAGTCTTAGATGGGTCTTACTTTATCCAATCTTGACCCGGTCTAGATATTGTGCTCTACTCATCCTAGCCATCTTATGAATTGCAATGAGGGTAACACGACAATACAGATGCGGGAAACACGAAATTCTCGTTCAATTGCATCCCTATAATGTATATACCATTTTCTCAGCGCTCAGCGGTTTCATCCAAGCTTTCTCACTACTTGAGCCTCGATCTCCCATCGTTCCAGAACCCAACAACCCAAAGCCATCCTCAACGACATTTTCTAAGCCACCTGGCATCTCACGCACGGGATTCGGTTCGAGTGTCTTTCCTCCAGAAGAAAGCCACTCGTAAAAAGCGACAGCAAAACTTCGCGCCCTTGGGGAAGCCGGAAGATCCATTCCTTGATATTGAACCACTTCACCTAAACCCTCCCACACGGCGCCGTAAGAAGGTTCAATCGGCAGATTCTCCCCTTCAACCCACGCACCGCCTTCTCTGGAACGCACAATCGCCATCTTTCCACTGGGTGCCAAGGTGGTAGCAGTTCTCGAAACCGTCCAGCCCTCGGAAATGCAATCGTATGCATAGTCCACCCCATTTCCAGCTGGAGTGAGCCCATGGACCTTGTTAGGCCAGTCCACGTCATGGTAGTCTACCAATTCGTCATAGCCATAGGGTTCAGCTTGGAGCATCCGGAAGTGCTTTTGACTCGTTGCCCCGAACAATTTCACACTTCTCCCGCTCGACTCTGCAGATCGCCGAACGAGTTGAGCTGCGTACAGGCCAACGGAGGTTGAAGCACCGTATATGAAGAATGACACGGTAGGAGTACCTGACGACGACTCTTGCATATACTGCTCATTCTCTGGTCGAGTGGCAGCAAATATTGCTGGCTCTTTGACAAGCCATGGAAAAGGAGCTTCCAGGCCCATTCGGTAGAACAAGGCTTGCGCGGCTGTCAGTCCACACAGATTTACGGCCGCTGCCTCCTGAAGCCGCATATCGTCTCCAATTTTCCAAACCAAATCCCACGGACACACAAGAAATTCAGCAAAGGCACCAGGCCGGTCATTCGCGCTACAGGCGCCTTGAAGGAATCCTGCAACTCTGTCTCCGGGCTTCAATCCGCTCGCTGGCTGCGGAACCGCATCTCCTAGGACTTCGACTATGCCTGCGAAGTCGCTACCTATGGTGCGTCCTGTTTGAGCGAGAGGATTAAACACGTAAAGAGAGTCGATAGGGTTGAGTGCTACGGCAACCACTCGGATGAGTAGTTCGTGAGCCGATGGGTGTGGTTTGGGGACGCTTTGGAGATTGGCGGTTCGGTTTTCTGCATCGAGGACAAGTGCTTTCATGATCGATGGCCACCGAAATGTTTTACGTCTAATACAATGGTTATATCGTTGACACGACGATATCATCAAATTAATATTGATTCCCCTCCATGCGATACACTCTCGGCCGACCTAGAAATATGGTATGGATATGAAATCGACTTCACCTATGGTTCTAGTGGGCTTTTGGCTGGTAGTGTGTAGTACGTGGTAAGTAGCTTGAAGAAATCACTCCATAGTCGGACACACTGCTCTACCTATATGTTCGTCCATGTTGATTACAAATCCGAGTACGAAGTCATAGCGCTTACTCATGACTATATCCTGTGTACCAAGATTTTCATTGTAGTACATAGTTTCGAAAGATATTATGCGGACTACGGATAGCAAGACCAGAAGGAGGAAGTGCTGTCATAACGTCTTGGTGGCTTGGCCAAAATTTGGGCTCTATTGCGAGCTGCAAGGCTGCCTCGCTGCCTAGAATATTAGCGGTAGCACGGCGCCTGTAAGAGAAACCCTGGACCCCGAGTTATCCCCAATAGATCTAAGGCGGAAGGGTTTGGCCTATTTGGGGGCACTTGGGCGCACGATGGAAAATGCCAAGACTTCGCGAACGCGCTCGGATTTTTCAAGTTTCAACGGCGTTAAATGAATCACGGAAAACTGATATTTTGGATCACATCACCTCATACGCTCGCTGCAAATTAAGCGGTAATAGCAGAGATGTCTTTCGGCGGTCAAACACCAACCATAATCGTCCTCAAAGAAGGCACCGATTCTTCGCAAGGCAAAGGCCAGATTATATCGAACATTCAAGCGTGTCTAGCTGTTCAAGATACGATACGGAGTACCCTAGGGCCATATGGCGGTGACCTCCTCCTGGTAGATGAAAATGGCAGACAAACAATCACAAACGATGGAGCCACTGTCATGAAGGTACAATTCTGGTTGCACCTTCTCTGGAAATTCAGCTTAGATTTCTGCAGCTTCTCGACATCGTCCATCCTGCCGCCCGCATCCTCACTGACATTGCCCGCTCCCAAGACGCAGAAGTTGGCGACGGCACTACCTCCGTTGTAGTACTCGCAGGCGAAGTCCTTAAAGAAATCAAGGAACATGTAGAGCAGGGTGTTAGCTCACAGATTATCATCAAGGGTCTGCGGAGGGCGAGTGCTATGGCTGTGAACAAAATAAAAGAGATCGCTGTCACGACTAAAGAGGGCAATCAGAGGGAGACTTTAAGGAGATTGGCAGCCACGGCTATGAGCTCGAAGTTGATCCATCGAAATGCAGATTTCTTTACGAAAAGTGGGTCTCATGAGACGCGCTTGCATAAGAGGGGGAAGTGCTGACGGTGTGACAGTGGTTGTGGATGCCGTGTTATCGCTGGACCAGGATGATCTGAACGAGAAGCTTATCGGTATTAAGAAGATTACGGGAGGAGCGCTACAGGATTCGCTATTTGTGAACGGTGTGGCCTTCAAGAAGACATTCTCATACGCCGGATTCGAGCAACAACCGAAGAGCTTCAAGAACCCTAAGATAGTATGCTTGAATGTTGAGCTAGAGCTCAAGAGTGAGAAAGACAACGCGGAGGTCAGGGTGGAGCAGGTCTCTGAGTATCAAGCCATTGTGGATGCAGAATGGCAAATTATCTATAACAAGATGGAAGAAGTCTACAAAACTGGTGCAAAGGTTGTCTTGAGTAAATTGCCCATCGGTGATTTGGCTACACAGTATGTTTCATTATCCCGCTTCCGGGCTTCGTGCTAATTGTTCTTATCCAGATATTTCGCAGACAGAGACGTCTTCTGCGCTGGCCGTGTAGCCTCAGACGATCTCGAGCGAGTGGTCCAAGCAACAGGTGGTAGTATCTCATCAACGTGCACAGACATACAACCACAACACCTAGGCACATGCGAGCGCTTCGAGGAACGACAAATAGGAGGCGAGCGATTCAACTTCTTTGAAGGATGCCCCGCAGCGAATACATGTACCTTAGTATTGCGAGGAGGAGCAGAGCAATTCATCGCTGAAGTAGAGCGAAGTCTGCACGACGCTATCATGATCGTCAAGCGAGCGATACGAAATAGGAACATTGTCGCAGGTGGTGGTGCTTGCGAGGTAAGTCTAGATTTCACCCATATCTCAGCAGCCACATCCGACGACAGGCACCTTACTGATAAAAACCATCCCAGATGGAAATATCCGCCTACCTCCACCGCCACGCCGACCTCTCCGTCCCCCGCAAACAACAATCCATCATCAAATCCTTCGCCAAAGCCCTCGAAATCATCCCCCGCCAACTCTGCGACAACGCCGGCTTCGACGCCACAAACATCCTCACCCAACTCCGTGTCGAGCACCGCAAAGGCAATACCTGGGCCGGTGTCGACTTTGATAATGAGGGCGTGCGTGACAATATGGAGGCGTTTGTGTGGGAGCCGAGCTTGGTGAAGATCAATGCCATTCAGGCGGCTGTGGAGGCGAGTTGTTTGATTTTGAGTGTTGATGAGACGATTCGTAAGTTTTTAGTTGTGTTCATTTCCTGTGTATTGGGGGAAACAAGAGCACTGACGCGTGACTTTTAGGAAATGAGGAATCAGAGAAGCCGCAGGCTCCACAGCGTGGCCTGCCTCCAGGCGCTGCGCAACGAGCAATGAGAGGGAGGGGAAGAGGCATGCCGAGGAGGTGACCATGATCTGTTAGACTTGCTTCGTTTCATAGCGAGATAGAAATGCACAGATAAGATACCAACGCAAGCGTCCGTCAGCTTCAGCCTGAGTCACATGCTTTCAAGATAGCCTTCACGTGAGGCTGGATTGACAGAATTTTCTGCTGATTGATGGATTATAAACAACGTTGAAGACTGAGCGTTGCAATCTCTAGCCAGAATACTGCGCGAAATGCCAAGTTATATAACCAAGCACGAGTACCCACGCCCATGCCTCTCATAATCACTATCACGCCATGCCTACCCACATCAGTGATAAAAGCGTCCATAATAGTAGAGCCCCAGCTCCATGCAATGTATGCAATATGGCCATCTTCACTAGCCACCCATGCTAAACGCCGGTGAACGCCCTAAAAATCCAGCTTTAGAAATATGGACAGAAAAGTCCGCTCTAGTATGTATCCTCAATAGTCTCAAAGACGTCGTTTGGCTCCCATCAAAGAATATACATCGAAATCCCCTATCATTACATACTCTTTCCCACATCAATCCAATCATAAAAAATCAGGTCCTCAACGTCTGTTCGGGCGTCGCTCATATCGCCTCTAGGCTTTCCGGTGAAATCATTCCACCGTCATCCCCCTTCTGTTTGCCCTTTGCTATGGGCGTTCCAGGTGCATCTCCATCAGCGCGCTTCACTATTGGCGTAGGAGTACCAGTTGCTTCACGGCCAAGTTCCTCGGAATTGTGAGTAGTCACACCGTTCGTAGTCGGCTTGCTCGCCCCTGGCATGTCGTCCTTAGCCTGCTCTTTCTCCTTCTCGACTTCCCTAGCACCTTCATTATCCTTCCCTGTCTCCTTAGCTTCGCCATCGTTCAACTTCATCTTCTTCCTTGGATGACCCTTGCCAGGCCCTGGCTCCTTTGGTGGACGTTTTCTTGGACTGGTAATCTTCCCAGTGGGTGGCAGCCGTGGTTTCGGGAATCTTTGCTTTTGCGGTAAGTCATCGTCCTCAACTAGCGGTTGTTCGTTGTTAGCGTGCAATTTGGCGAGGAAAAAGTTCTGCACAAGACCGATCTGTCGTGTGACTGTGGTCATAGTGATGGGAGTAAGTGGCGCTGGCGTAGGTAGATCAGAAAGTGGCATCGCAGAGAGAGCGCTGTGGAATGTTAGCACATGTCTAGGTCAACATGCAGGAAAAGCTTACCTTGGATTCTGGGCTTGATTCGTATTTCGTATGCGATTCTGCAGCAGGTGCAGGGGCACACTAAAGCCAATGTCGAGACCAAGGTCCTTGAACCCGAAAAAGTCTTCGCCAAGCTCTTCTGCGAAGTCTCCGCTCACGAACTGCTCGCTATTGTCGTTGAAGGCATTCGATCCATCAGGACCAGCATCTACAAGTGCAGGTCGGAGGCTCTCTGCGAGGAATGCTTTCATGCGATCATGAGTTGCGGTAATCCTAGACCCAGCGCGCTCGACGTCTTCTGTCACATAGCTGTCAAGACCATCCAGATCGACACCATTCACTTGAAGAGCGTGGAGGATCTTTTCTTCGTTTGTAAACATTTCCTTGAATGTGAGCTCGCCATCTGGACTAGGTACAGGAACCTTTGGAGCTTGCGTGTATTCATTAAGCGTGCGGGCAAGCTTAGTAAAATAATCCGCTGTTAAATCAGTGAATGCTTCCAGCGCAGCAGGCTGGTACTCTTCAAATCCGGCATGGACTAGTATCTTAGCTGTTGATCGTTGCAATGCAGCTCGAGTTACCCAAGGTGCCATTGTTGGGCCTTCATCGGAGATCACATGAGACTCAGCGTCTTGTTCGACGAACGGCACAGCCTCGTGCTTTTGGAACTGCCCTTGATACATCTACTTTACGTCAGCTATGCAAGCTCCGATAGTGTGCCCTAATTGGAGCTTACCTGAGATTGCTGCTGCATCTGCTTCACCACACCAACCTTTGAGGTAACCTTCCGCGTGTTCTGGATCTGTCGTAGATTCTCGTCTATTTTCCGCGTTAGATTGCTGTCAGGGGAAATAAAGAGTCCCTTTGGTACGATGCGTAGAAACTCCTCAGATGGATCTGCGACGTTTCCCTCGGAATCCTCGATCCATCGAAGTCGATCAGGAAGGTCCGGAATGGCGGCCATGGTATCGTAGTAGTCAGGCAGGACTCTCTCCTCCTCACCCTCCATACCCTCCGCAAGTGTTTCACCTCTGGGCTGTGAATCGACATTCTCTATGACCTCAGCCTCGGCATTCTTCTTACCCAGAGCGCCATTGTTGATTGCTTGCTTTTGGTTTCGCAACCATCTTCTCATTCCTTGCTTGGTGCGTCTAAGCGCTGGCTGTTCTGGGTCGAGATGGTCCCCTAAAAAAAGGGCATGACGCTCTGCAGTCACTGTAGCACGATCCTTTTTAGTGACTTGTTTCCATATCTTGTAATCCGGATCATCGTTCTCAACTTCCTCATGTGGACCATCGAGAGAGGGTACGATACCGTTGATTGATGATTCACCGTCAATGTCCATTGCGTCAATTTGGGTGCTATGTCCGAGTGTACCGTTGAAGCCTGCAGGAGTGATGGTTCCTGGTGGAGGGGTAGAAGCGTCTTTCTGGCTGCCATCCAGATTGCTTTCCGATTCGGCGCGCAGCAAAGCTTCATTTTTCAGATTACTACCAAGCCCATTGGCCAGATGATGGTTTAGCTTAGGCTCCGCGGAAGGCGCAGGTGAGTCCTCGGTTACACCAGCTGGTGCCTTACGTGCAGTAGTCCCTTTCTTGGAGGTCTTGCCAGGGGCTTTCCGACCTCTCGAGGAGATGAGAGGTTCATCATCGCTATCCTCGTCGTCGTCGACGAGGGTATGGCCACCATTCTGTTGTCGTTCCTCAGCCTCGACAACCGCTCTATCTTTGATTGTGATGTTAGGTATTAGTGGAACAAGCTTCTCCGTCTCTTTACGCATTGCCAAAGCTTTCTTGCGAAGGAAGTGCTCGGGATTTGCATTGTATTTCAGACAGTTATTCCAGATGAGGCTGAGATCACTGACGAATTCCGCCTTCGACTTGTACTGTGTTCCTCTAAGCTTTTTCTGCATTTGACTCAGATCCATAGGAGTCTTGATGACTGTCATGTAATTTGTAAGATGGCTTCTTCGATTGGAATGTTTTTGAAACTTACCATTGTAATAGTCAGGAGCGTCCTTCTTCGCCACCCTCGAAAGGAAGGGGCCAGAGTGCTCCGTCATAGCTCTCAACTCATTGAGTACCTTCTCGGCAGCTTCATACAATTCTTCCTGGCCAACTTTGTCTTCGCTGGCCCATTTACTTCTGTTCTTCCTGACTTCACTCATCAAAGCTCTGAGCTCCATGTCGGTCGCATGGACACGATCTCTCTTGGCATCAATCTGCCGTATAAGGTTCTTCAAAGTCAAGCTCGATGCGCCCAGGTTGCTTTGGCTTAGGGTTCCCTGCTGTGCATTTCCTCCAGCAATTCCATCAGCATCGTTGCCGTGCCCTCCCATTTCTACATCAACTTGACGCTCGGTCTCTTCTAGCTTTTTCTGCTCGAGCATAGCATCTCTATCATTCTCTACTGTGTAAAAAAGCGTATGAAAGCTACGCTTGGCAGCATCTTCTGTAGCCTTTTTGTCATCTTCTAGCTTCCTTCGCGCTTCTTCGGTTGTCTTGCCAGCTACGGATGGAGTTGCGCCTTTCGCACTTGCGGGCATTGAGCTGGAGGAAACTTCACGAAGCATGGCGGAAGATGAAAGGGTCACATTGACTCCTGGTACGGTACTCCTGGACTTGAGTGGCGAGACGTTGCTGGAATCGTCCTCCTCTTCGTCATCAGATTCATCATAGTCGTCCTCATCGATACTCCTGATAGCCTTCTTTGAGGGAGGTCCAGCTTGGGCTGGCGCCTCCTCGATGGCGTCCTCATTCTGCTCGATCTCTTGCTCCTCCCCACGCTTCCGTTTCCGGATCTGATCCCCATCCCTCCCCTCAAATAGGGTATTGAGTCTAGCCTCGCTTGTTGCGTACAAGCCCCTAAATACCGCCAGTCTTGGATCTTCGTCCGCGCCAAGATCTCCTTCGATGGAATTCATGAGATGAGCGGCATTGGCAGGGATCGGGCGGCCAATGGGTGTCGCTGACCTTCGTGGATGGCCATAGTGACTGTTGACAAGCAGGGTATCTCGTATGCCGTTCGGAAGAGGTATGGGGGTCGAGTTGATGTGGTTTTTATACAACGACATGGTGCATAACTGGTGAACCCCGCCGCCGAATGCAGGGGTCAGCGGTTTCTCGACAGATAATTGTCAGGCTATTTGATAGCGTAATTCTGGTATGGTTGTGTAGCTAACATCGTGCCGAGATGGGTCCCGTAATTTGAGGCTTTTTGGAGATGGTGGGTGGTCGTAAGTGATGGCCAAAAATTGGTGCTTTCCGCTCTTGTTCATAGAAGTGAGGTTGGTGATTGCGATGACCAGGGGGCGCTAAAACTTTCGACCGAGGTTTATCCTCAAGGTACCTGACGAACCTGAGATCTCTTGTGTTTCAGGTCCCTAGTTGCCAACTCATGCAAAGCGACTCTACTATTACTCATGAGAAGGCAGTATAGGTAGAGAATCACCCCAAAGCTGTTACAGCTCCGCAATAAACATGCGTGTCCGATTGCCTTTTGCTGGTAAGGCGTCTCCATCGACCATCAATTCCGACTGCTGACACTTGTCAGGCGCATTCCTTGTCTTTCTCTTGGGCGCTGCATATCTCGCTCTGAGTTCAGTACAAGTCCCTCAAGTCAATGACAAAATCCTCCATTTCATCACCTTCTTCATACTTACACTCACCTTCTACTGGATTCTCGATACCACACGTCGCAGAACGCTCAACCTCACACTTCTCATTGTGACCGCTGGTCTGGGAATTGGAAGCGAGGCTCTACAAGTCTTGCTACAGAGCGACCATCCCTTTGACCCTCTGAACATAGCAGCCAACTTTATTGGCTCGTTACTGGCACTGGGACTATGTACACTTTACCACAACCGCATGCTGGACCGACGGAGAAGAGCCAGATACGGCATCGTACCTCAAGATATCGAGGGAGGGGACCTGGAATTAGGACATCAGGAGACCGGTATTGAGGATGGAGGGGAAGGAAGTACGGATGGGGATGGAAGGTTGACACCTGCCAGCAGCGGTGCGGACGACGGCATGGATGGGAAGAAGTAAGAGATGTGGCTTGACACCACAAGTAAGGGTATTAATGCCCTATGCGAAGCTTTGGCGTTTTGGGAGAGCATTTGCACGATTCTTACGATGCGACATGATATCCAAGGGCCTTATTTTGTATCATATATGGTCACAAAGGTAGCGCTCCGTGACTTTGAGAAAAAGAAATCCATTCCATGATTTCTTTGGCCTGGGATAGAAAGCTCGGTTCTGCTCTCCACGAAGTAAATCGACTTTCTCTTGCTACTTTTATTCGTCTTTGCACGAAGCGTCACGACCGTATCGCCGCAATCTTTGTCATCGAGCTGTGGATTAGGCTATCTCGACCTTGGCAAGTATGTTTTCCGCAACTATTTTTGGACGCAACTCGATATGCGGTGTCAGCAAATCTATAACTCGTCTCGAAGCGGTTGCATTTGACAGAATGGAACCTGATGCACCCATCTGTAATAGTTTCTTGATGGTTGCATTCGCTCGGTGCTGTAAAGGGACTATGAAGACTGCCTACCTGCTTTAATTCGATCTGATACACACGCAGAACGCCCACCAGCACAAAAGGTTCGCTGCGTAAATTATCCTTCTCAGCACCGTAAGCCTCCAGCAAGCCTTAGCCCAGAACACAGCAGAAAGCATTCGGCCTCTTTGTGTCGTACAACAGCCTTCTCCTTCTCAGCTCTTCCGCCCAAGAGAATCTGAACCATTCACACAAGAAGTCTGGCACAATTTTTTTTCCAGCAACATGCACAGTCCGGCGCTTCATCAAAGACAAACCTTGCATACATTGTAAAGACGCGACTTATGGGCTGGTCTTCGAAGCATACTAGCGTGGCAACTGCACCTTTGCGAGCTTCGCTGAGCAAGATGGAAGGACTTCACCATGCTTGTCCAGTTCCGAGGACATCTGCGTCGCTAACAATGGAATTCATAGGGACGAGTACGTATGGTGTCAGCATTCTGCACAGCACTTGGTGATTTTGGTAGCAAGGATGAGCCATCACCATCGATGGCAGGTGGGAGCACACTAAATTCCTACTTTGGTACCCTTTACCGATGCTTTTGCATCGATGCGAAGGGACATGATTGCTACTTTCGTGGTCCTAGCGAGTGCTATTGAGTCGCTATTGTTAGGCTGGACTTCAGGCAATGATCGGTAGCCTTTTGTATCATACTGCCTTCATTTGATTGGCATCCTAAAATATCCCTGGGTATTGCTAAAATTCGCTATAAGCGATTGCAAGATCAATGCAGTGATTACGAAACTCCTTCAATGCCAGCAGACTCAACAGAGTCCCGAACTCCAGGTACCCACCCTTACATCCATTCGCATATGCACATCGCAAGATTTTAACAAAATGCCAATATTATAACCTCGCCAGCACATCCCCAACCACACCTCCCAGCATTCTCAAGCCATGAAAAGAGCTGACCCTATCCAACACCTTCAACTTCCTTACTACATCTTCCCTATCTACAGTCCCTGTCCATTCACCACTACATCCACAATGCTCCATAAAGTCGTTAATCCGAACCTTCCTGCATTTCTTACACTTCAAGTCTTGCGTCTGCCACTCAACCAGCACCCTCTGTACCCGTCCAATCAGTCGCTCTTCGATTGCCAAGCGATCATACTCATGCCCACACGTCGTACACGCCCACGCTCTGGCAGCCGAAGCTGAACCATCCGCGGCATTTGAATCAGGCAGAACATCCTCATCGCGGCAGAGGTCGAGATCACGTGCCATAGTACAGTGTTCACAAATTAATTGTTCAAGCTTTAGACTCGAGCTGGGGTTCTCAAAGCGTGCTTGGGCGCTGAATTCTTTGATCTCGAAGAAAGCAAGGAGCTCCTTTCGGAGGTAGCGTGCTTCAAGGTTTATGCTCTTGTCGAGGGAGAAGACGTGCATGATGGATTTGACGAGCTGAAGGACTGGGTGGGTGTTGTTGAAGTTGAGGTGGGAGCCTGGGAGGATAGGAAAGGTGTAGTCGCCTGTAAATGTGGGGTGGGAAAGCTCAGAGCGGTACTTTGACATGAGAGCAACGATTTGACGTTTAAGGGGTTTGGAGATTGTTTTGTTGAGGATCTCTTTGCTTGTGGCGTCGCTATCTTGCGTTTGTGTGAGCTGGCGGACCGGAAGCTGTGTCGGGCGAGGAGTGAGGATCGAGTCGTCATCAGAGTCTATGGGTATGTGGCGCGGACGTTTGATTTGGTGCATGAGGTCGATGAATTCGACGATCCAGTCGTGAAAGACTGGCTGGTATTCGATTGGTAGAAAGGTGGTTAGCTGCCAGTGCATGATTGTATCGAGCTGTTGTGCTTCAGCTTCGACTACTTCTTGGCATCCTTTCCCACCGTAATTGAACTCGTCGTACCATACCAGGTAGTCCCAATATTCCTTTATGTCTAGATCAAGAAAATGAAATAGCGGCTTAGCCTTGATTGATTTGAGAATGTACTGGCTGTATGCATATGCATTGCCTACCTCTGCCTTAGTGGTCTGAAGTAGAAGTCGATTGGCGTTGGCAAAAATCACGTGCGAGCCGACACGCTTGAAATCCGTCATCAGCTGCTGGAAAGCTTTTCTCGACATCATCTGAACATAGTAATGCAATGAGCGGTCATAGAGAAACGAATCTGGATTCTCGACCCAGCGTACAAGATGTTGTACCATGACATCGGCCATGCTACTCCCTTTGCAGGCTTCTGTCCACCAGGCCTTGACCATCTCCCTAAGTACAGTGATGCCTGCTGAGGCGAATGCACTATCCGAGTAGAGAACACCGTTTCCGTTACTATCATCGTCTTCAGACGGTGCGCCTGGATTAAAAGCGACGGAGTCACTCCCTTCAAGCTCGTTGATAAGTGATGAGGTGAGAATGGTGTTGATTACAAGGTTGCGAATGTCGAGCTCTATGCATACTGACGAGTATGTGCCAGCATTGTTAATCGCAGGCATACTGACCGTCTCCATTGGTGACAATATATCATCCTTCTCATACCCAGCATGATCTGGCAACGGGCCGCCAGACCACCAAAGTACAACATTGCTCTTTTGCAATCGTCTGGCGTATGCTACGTCGATCAAAAAGCGAGGATCATCTCTTTCTAGATTGCACAGAGGGACGTCTCCATACCTTGCAAGCTCGACTAGATGGCTGATCCACGAACCTAATGTGAGGTAGTGGGTTATCAGACGTTTCACGACAAACCCTTGCCATCCAAGTTGAGGGAGGTTGCTATCAGAAGTTTCAGCTTTTAATGGTAAGACTGGTAGCTCACTTAGCGAGGGTATGTCGTGAAGCAGGAGACGCCTTTGTGGGGACTGAATCACGAGTATAGTTGGTTTGCTTTCATCGCTCCTCATTTTCTTGATTGCGTCACCAATATCGAGGTAGAGCTTTCGTTTCGTCCGGACTTGAGTAGTCTTGAAGCAGAGCTTGTTCTGATAATCAAAGATGTTTTGCCATGGCTCCCCTCCATTTTCGCGGAGCCGACGAGCCAATAGGTCAGAGTACATCTTTTCAGCGTTTGGTAGCCCCTCGGTACTTTTTGATCGATCGAGAACACTAATATGCGCTTCGTCTTTGACTGTTGAGAACAGTGCCATTATCTGACGATCGCCAGCAACAAGGTGGTAAAGGAAGATGAAGCCCATGTCTGCCTGTAGCAGATAAGGCTGCTTGGCTGGAGTCCGCCTCAAGGCCGAAAGATCAAAGCCATGCTCAAGACCTCTACCTAAAACACCCTTTTGGTTCTCGTCGAAGGTACAAAGACTACCTAGTTCTAGAGTCGCTCTCACAGTGAGCGGCACGTGCTTCTCATAGATACCTTCAATGCTGGGATGGTTGAATAGTATCGCCACCTTCGGTGCTTCTCTGACATAAACCTCTTCAGGCATAACAAGCTTGAAGAGGTGTACTGAGGGATGGCCGTTGGGAAGGGTATGAGTGACCTTTTCAACTGCGCATCCTTCAATATCGACATCTGGCAGCTCACTCCCTTTGAGATTCAAAAATAGAATTCGAGGTACCTTCACCGTCAGAGAGTGTACTTTGTTATCAAGCAGGACAAAGGCTTTGATCTGGCCTGGAGTCTCCGTCTCTCGCAATTGCAGAACCTGCCAAGTATTGATAAACACCGTTTCAGCCTGGTTGCGAAAGAAGCCGCCAAGTGCGTCTGCAGCCTGATTGCTCCTCTCCCCAAACAACTGTCTCCGCCGTATCCGAGCTTGCTTTTGAATCTTCCATTTCCTCTTCTGGTATCGCAGGAACTCTTCGTAATTTTCTGTCATTGATGGCATCTTGGAAGGCAAGCTGGCATAAGGGTCTACGCTCGTCACAGTTGCTGGCTCAGGTGCTTTTCGCTTTTGTACCATTCGCGTCGCCTCACCAATCTTTGCCTTCGCTAGCTGAGTTGATCCAAAATCTTCCAGATCAGTAGGCAATCGGTGATCAAGAGTGTTTATAGAAACATCGGCCAGGGGCTCCTTATTGAACAGGTCGGTCATTTTCCTCTGCTTAAATCTGTCGTCTTTGACGTTGATTCGCCGTTGTAACCAGTCGGGGTGCCCAACCCTGGGCACGGGGTTCCGAACTTTCTGCAACGCTGCAGGGATCGTTATGACCTTCTGGATGACAGAGCTCAAACGCTCGAGATAGTAATCCCAATCAATTAGCGCTCGAGGATTCATATCAATAGGATCCTCTTTTAGCCATTTCCGCAAAAAGTGCCGCTTGACTGGATCGTCTGCTGAGAATATTGCAACTGGAATGGCTCGCTCCGTCACAGGTGCGTTCTTCGGCTTCGCCGCGATGATGTACTTGCAATTCAGGCCTTTGTCTTTCACCATCTGTAAGCCTAGAAATTCCGCTAGTCTTTTGGCTGTGGTGATTGATGTTGATTTCTGAGCTCCATACTCTTCGAGAGCTTTCGACATACTCTTGTTCTCGCAAATCAGATCAATGAGCTCTTCGTCCGCAAGTGTCGAGCCGTGCTGGTGCAGAACGTCAAGCCATCGGTTAGCAACTTTAGCCACAGAAGCGTACGTGTCTGTTAAGGTCTCGCCCTCAAGGAAAAATTTGAAGATCTGGGTCTGAAAAATCTTGATAAGCTTAAGCTCTCCTCTCCGCTTAACCTCGAAGCCTTTCAATTCAGCCAAGCTTCCATCGTGATTGAATACAGCGTATCGCTTCTTCAAATTCTTGTCTTCTTCTTTGGATGTTGGCAAAATCATAGCCCGGTAGGGCCCATCGACTTCGAAAAAGATGGTGTTGTCGCTGTGTGTCTCGTACTTGAAGGTCTGGGGATCGACAAGGTCCTGGTACTGGTGATTCGTGAATTTGGCATGGACAAGATGATTGAGCATAGTACACGGGTAAGATATGGGTAGCTTTTTGCCATTCTTGAGGGTGAAAACCACATTTTCTGGGAAAGTAGCGGGCAACATGCACCAAATACCGTCCGTATCAAGTTCTAGAGGCCGTCCGATGCGCTCAACCAACTCTCTTGCCATTTGGATGATATGAGCTCCTGTGAGACAAGTAACTCCAGCCATCTCCATAGAGTACCATCGTGAGCCTTTGCGCATGACATAGCCGTAAAAACTATTTAGAATGACCTTGTGAGCCAGCTGAAGTGAGTCGTAGAGGACAATCATCTTCTTAGCCTCTTCAATCTCGGCAGCAGATGCGCCAGACGACTTCAGCGCTTCGGTATTCCCTTTCCAGACCTTTTGCTTGCCCTTGTAGTCATACCGGCGATCCCTGAAATCCTTGACAGTGTCCACATAGAAGGGATTTTCTCGTTGGCAGATGATAGCTTCCCGCTCTATGGTCTTGGTCTCATGGATCTTATGATAAATTTTCTTGCTGTAATCAGTAAGACGCTTTTTGACCACCACAGCCTGTTCTTCTATACTCATATCCTGAAATGTTCGAGGCGGGCTATTTGGATAGCGGCCTGGGAAGCGTTCATTCTCCAATGCATGTCGGACCATGTTGTATTCGTTTTTCTGAGCTGGCAAGAACTCGCCTCTCCATGACCATGGCATCTTTCGGTCACACGTCTTTCCCGGCCGATTGAAGTCGCATGCTGCACAGTCAGCCTCCGTTATCATCGAATCTGGCTGCAATCGGTTTGTTGTCATTATGTTTGGATACATGGATGCGACGTCTAAATGGTAGATAGAAGGTCTTTCACTTCTATTGGGTGTGCCCTTCAGAAAGTCTAATTTAGCAATGATCTCAGCTTTCACTTCGTCGTAATTCGTGATGTCCTCCAGCGATTTCCTTTCCTCGACCTCTATACTAAACTTTAATGCCGCATCTAGGTCGCGTTTTAGCTCATCGATCGCGGTGGTGTCTAAAGCAAAATTCACAGGTATGTCACTCCGGAACACCCCTGCTTCAATACTTTCAACGTGCCCTCCTACATAAGTCTCAGACTCGAGCAAATGGCCCTCCCAGAATGTCTCCTTGGGTTCCTTATGCTTGTTTGGTAGAACAATTCCCTTTTCGTAGGCCTGGACCATGAGGAGCATTTCACACAAGGTTCCGGTACCCTTCCGTAAGGTGTCGTCTGGATTTAGAGGTATAATATTGCAAAGCGAGAAGATGAAAGGATGTACATACTTCATGTACAGGTAGTAGGTTGCCACAGCGTCCGAGACAGAGTATTCCGCCAAGGTCTGCGGCCTTTCGCTTGCATATCGTGTCATGAGTTCTGGATCTAGCTCGTCGGGATCGTATCCTAACTTGGCCACTGTCACCGCCTTTAGACCTCTGCTACCCTGAGGCAGATAGCTGTCACGGCTGACCCAGCTGAAACAGTCCATGTGAACACCGTAATTGCTCTCATAGATATCTTCACTGTTCTTTCGATATCCTATCTCGTGGTACATGTCGATTCCCAACACGCTGGCTCTTGCCTCAACGAAAGGCCAATCGAAAAAGTCACCGTTGTATGTCGCTATCACTGTTGGACGGGCTTCTTTAATATGCAGAAAGAATCTTTCTATTACGGCCTTCTCGTCAGGCTCGTTGAAGACAAGAAAAGGTCCGTCATACTCAGGCTTTGGGGTGTACTCAAAGTCCGCGATATCCTCCGAGACGATCTCTCGGTTGGTGATCAGGAAACCTTGACCATCGATCATGTAAGATATCATCATTATCTGATCTATGACTGCATCCGGAAACTTGAGCGGCAATTTCGTCGTTTCGATATCGTAAGCAAGCACCACGGGATCCGCTCTCTGTATTCGTTCTTCAATGCAAGTCAGGCTTACAGTACCGTGCTTCGCTTCTACGGTATACCATTTTCCGATTCGAATGTCTTATTTGGTCAGCAATCTTCTCGCCACTGGATCTGCCTAGCTGTACCTTTATCTATCGCAACCCGTACATGATACGGTACATCAAATTCTCTAATATCAACAATATAGTCACTCGCATCCGCTATGCCATTAAGTCGTCTATCATTATCTCGTTCATCATCATAAACATCAAAACCAGCGTTTGCACTTTCACAGTCAGCATCTGAGGCCGTTAAAAGGAACACCCTCATCATACCTAGCAACTTCTGCATATGTGTCCATGGCATTCATGCTGCTCTTGTTCTTCTCCGCAATTGGCATGATGGCTTTCCTTGCGCTCAGCAGATCACTGACGTTCTCAAATGCCAATTGCAAGAACATCCTCCGATATCCCAGGAGATGGTTTGGCATCTGGAGGTCCTCCTTTTCTATGCGCTTGATACTTTTGACCACAGCCTCAAATTTGCGTCGACACCATTCCTCGACCTCGGCCTCCCTGCCCTTCCTTACAGCGATCAGAAAGTATGGATCATACTCCAACGTTGCCTTGAATGTGCCGCCGTCATCCTCCAGAAAGTAGTAATCAACTGCTGCTCGACCTCCGGGAATTTTTTCATCCTCCATGGTCGTACTGTGCATATTGATGAGCCATCCCACTTTCTTCTTGCCAGAATCATAGCGCGCAAAGCCCATTGACTCATCAATTGTATTCGCCAGGCGCGTGGCTTGTAGTTTTTCATCCTGGGAGGTTGCTTCGCTGGCACGAAGGGTGGAGGCGTCGACAGTCTTCGTTCGCCGCGGGTTGAAGGAGGACTTGGCAGAGCGAAAGCTGCTGCCATATCTACGGTCTGGCTTTCGAGAAGGCATTGAGCAGGACGGTTAGGGTAAAGAAGAAAGTTACACGGGAGCCCATGGATAATTAGAGGGCTCTAGGTAACTTCTTAGCCATTATGTATGCCCGAATGCTCCTGTCATCTAGTTGACAATGGACGTTTCCATCAATCTCGAAGTTCGGGTACTTTGACAAAACGCGTCTCTCGACGCGATGCGATCGCGCTAAAGCTAGCCTTGCCGAAGTAGGGCCGCACATACTCTGCGGAGCATACGGCGATCATTGAACCGTGACTTGCCTATCGAGTCTTCGATGCGTCCGATGACCATTTCCAATGGCAGCTGACACCCGAGAAAATAAGACGACTAAAGTGCCTGAGGCTGCTCAAACTTTGCCGTCTTCAGCCGCTGGTACAGCTCATGAGCCACAAGCCGTTCCAGTAGCGCCACCAAACGCAAATGCACTACCTGGGAGCTCTGGATTGAATACAGCAGGCGGCAAGACGAAAGAAGCCGGTGTCTTCGATGCACTGAAGAGCATCAAGATAAATGACTTTACTGAAGTCCACAAAAAGCCTTGCGTACGTGATTCATTGTTGACTGGCATTGGTGGCGGATTCGGTATTGGCGGTCTTCGGGCTATCTGGGGAGGTACGTAGCTGCCAAAGTCACAGGCGTTTACGACTCTGGCTAATGGAACTAGCGACTGTATGGTCGAGCTGCAATTGGGCTGTTGGATCCTTTGTATTTGGCTCATTCATGATGTACGAATTCTGCCAGCGGAAGAGGCAGCTTGAAATGCAGGGCATGAAGAGAGCCGTGGAGGTGATTGATCGCAAACAGGCTGAAAAACAGAGAAAAGCGGAAGAATTCAGGGCTGCGAAAAGGAAGGCGAAAGAGGAGGCATCATGACTCGGCTGTTTATCATTTGCAGGGGAAAAGAGTCCTCGATGCATGGACTCGTGCGGTTTGTAATCTGCATCATATGCGATCGGCGCCACGGATCATGTGGGATTCGCAATGTGGATTTTTCTGTATCGATTGAAAGTCCAATTCCCCACATCCGTTGTTAGATTGCTACATCCGCTGTAGAAAGTGGCCATCCAAAGTTCATCAGTGCGGTCTTAGATCCACAACCTCGAACTCCAACCCTTTCGCTTCGAAGACATGCCCTGGTCGCGAAGCATCAGTGTAGATGTTGCTTTCGTTGTGCGGATGAAATAGCCCAGTTTGCGTGCAATTCAGCACGCTCTTCATTCCAGGTGGGTCCGTCAAGCGAAACACACCCCAATCTCCCTTGCTAGGCGCACATACAATAGCTATGCTTTCTGGCATCATCACCTGATAGCCGCCGTGAGTATGAAGATCCCTTGAACTCATGAAGCATGTCTGCGTCGGATGCGTGTGGATCCAGCCAAGTACCATGAGGTCTTCTCCATCCACGTAGTCAAACAACTCGCTCTCATTGATTGTGTCACAAGTATCCGACGTGCTTTCTTGATCTGGGATGACAAGCTTGGAGATAAAGAGAGCATTTGAGATTAATGTGCCACACAATATACCACAGGTTTCCAAATTAGCCCGAGTATTTGGCTCGGCAACAGAGAGGAAGCGGTGTCGAAGATCTGGTGGGAGGAGAACGGTACGAAGAGGGTTACCATTCTCCAAATAAGCTGAGGGTTTGAAGGTGAACGTGGACGGTTTGAGATCTGGGTGTGATGGAGGGGGGGTCACGGTTCTTGAAGGCGCCTCATAAGACAATCGCAAAGCTTCCTTTTCCGGCCGAGGAGGTGCTACACTTTGATGTGGGGTGTCAAAAGCGTAGTCTTTCGGTGGAAGCTCTGGTGGCAATGAGGAACTTGGTGTGCTCCCAGCGGAGTCATCATCGAGGAAACTAGTCGGTCCGGGCGAGAATCTTCTTGGGTCAGGAGAGCCACGTCTTGGTACTGCTGGATATCTGTAATTCGATCTCGATCTCGATCCCTGGCTCTCGAAAGAAGGTCGGGAGATAAGGCTCCTCCCATTCCTTGTTTCTTCATTTGCTGAGCCATTGACTTGCGAGCGGACATTCTGCATTTGCTTGCTCAAGGTATCTTGATCAACGCTATGGTCGTTTTTGGCGAAGGCCTCTTCCCAATTGCCCCATACACCTGCCGTCCGTCTCTCCTGTTCTACCTCCTCAGAGATTCCTGCTTGCCGCGTAGCTTTCCTGGCCGTAGCCCGACGTTTGATCTCTCTATGGGCTAATTGAACGGCCAAGTCTCGATTCTCACCGGCAGCCAAAGCTTCAGTCCCAGGCGTCACTGCTGGATCTGACAAAAGGCGCCGATGGGTCCCCTGATTTAACGGCGCTTTGTGTTCCTGTGATCGAGAACCCTCTGTTGAGGTTGAGCTTGCAGACGCCCTTCTAGCTTCACGCTCTTGCATCAACTGCTGATATCTCTCATGTTTTTTCTTGATGCGTGGCTTAAGCACTTCAAGCTTCTGCAGGCCACTTCGAACATCACTGTTCGCCTGCACCAGGGCATGGCGATTTTCCGGTTTCTTCGCATCAGGATGGGTGAGGAGGTTACCGATGACCAGTTGGGCATGTCGGAGTGTAAGGAGATATGTTTGCTGGTCATTGCCTTCACGCTCGTAGATATCTGCCTATAATACGCTAAGTCTCCAAAGCTCTTTCATGGTGGACGTTTTCTTTTACCTCTTTCAGCAAGGTTCCAGCGCTTCTGAGCCAATACTTCAGAGGTATCAGAGGATTATAATCAAAATTTTGAGCTTCCTTGGCGATTTCTTCGACGCTCTTAGGTCTAGAGACAGCCAGCTGCTCGCTGATATGGGGAGCCATGTCTAGAGTTGGATGTGTAGATCGGCTGCCACAAGCTTTCCCATACTAAAACGAATGGTTCTCCTCTTCTATCACGCTCTGATGTTGAGGCACTTATGGCAGCCTAATGGGATGTCGAAGTCTAGATGCAACATTGATCTAAGTCTTGTGCATCAAATGAAGAAAAGCGTCATAGCGGCGAGGGCGGCTATTTCACAATCGATAAGGATTTTGTATAGCTTCACTTCTAATCTCTCTATATATACATAATAACTTCTGCTGTCTGAGAACTGTCATTCCTTGAAGCGTGTACATACCGGATATGCGTATAGGATATATGAGTAATTCTTGACCCGGGGATCTAGTGGACTGCTTGATGCCGGTACCGAAGCCTTTGCTCAAGAACCCCCTCGGTCTACGTCTTTCTAAAATCCATCAAGCATTTAGAACGCACTCTATAGTCAGTCCTGTGCTTTGTGGTATGTTCCCAATCTATGCGTATACCAGTCCGATGTTTGACGACACTCACAGACGATGTCCTCCGTCGCCTTGCCCCGTCGCTGGCACAGCATGTTGGCTGTACCCTCATAGATATAAACCCTGGCGTGGGGTTATGGTCGTCCAAGCTTCATGAATTCCTTAAACCCCGGAGTCATATCCTCTTGGAAGATAGGCAGGACATCTTCCTGCCATTCCTTCAACCACTACTCGACGCCCCTAATTCTCGATACCACTTGCGAAATTTTCACGACAGTGAGAAATGGCAGCCTAAAGAATATATCTCAGAAGGCTTGATACCTGGCTTAGACGAATTTGGGGAGCGGAAGAGTCCTCTCCTTATAGTAGCAAACCTTGCAAACCAAAGAAGGAATGATGCGCCATCAAGAGCCAAGCGTGGATGGGCATCTCACATCAAGGCTTTAGACATGGCCCATTTTGTTACATACAAATTGGGATTCCAAGCTTACGGACCAACACGAATGCTTATGTGGACTGGAGACGAAGAGAAGCGTGCAATATTGCCAAGAACTGTGCATTCGCGAGGCAAGGTTGCTCTTACAATAGAATCAGCATTTCACGTGGAGGAGGTAGCAGGAGCAGCCCCGTCCGCAGCTGGCGCTCATCGGGAAGACCTTTGTAATGTCGAGAGCTCCAAAAGAGTAGCTCAGCAAATGGAAGACAACGAAGTTTATATGCCTCCCAATCGCCGCACTAAAATTGAAGATATAATTTTGAGCTCTTCTGACGTATCTCGAGAATGGCACGCGGAGTTGCAAGGCTTAGAGGAAGGCTTTAAGAATTTCAAGCTATCTCAATTCATTGGAGGGCCTCCAGGGCCAGTGACAGAGAAAGCGAAGTCTGGGGTGCGGGCGAGAAACGCGCCGACGAATAGTCCAGAGTATGACAGGCTGAGGAAACTAAGGAACATTCTCCGAGGAGAGAACAAACGATTCGACAGATCCAACTCCGTTCTAAAACACCAAGACGAGATAGACAAGCTCGACCTTCAAGCACACCAAGTGGGATTGAAAGCAGGGGAAAAAGAGCAAACGCTCAATACTCTAGATGCCAAGATCAAAGCCTACAAAGCCCAGCTGGCGTCGCTTTCTGAGACAGACCTCGCCAACGTGCTTTTTCTCGACGACGACAGGCGCGCGTTCGCCATGAACCCCCCTCTACTCATGTGGGACCGTCGCGAAGCTGAGCCGCTTACAGTACAAGATGAGGAGTTCTACCCGCAGCAACCCTTAGCGCTCCTCGACTTCCAGCCGCTTCCCAAGCCCATGCCTATAACAATGGAGCAGTCCACCTACTTTGAAACCCTAGGAACCCTCTTACTAGGCGTCAAAGGCACCACTAATCTCAAACATCTGAATACGATTGCGCCGGGGGCTTACGAGGCTTTGGTGCCTAAAGTACCTGCGATTCGAGATCCAAGGCGAGGTGGGAGGAGGGACGTGGAGAGCGTGAGAGCGAGGATGCTGACGCCGGAAATGTTCCACGGACTTGCAGTGGCGTGGGATAAATGGTTATTCAAGCCACCAATGAATGATTTGTTGACTCAGGTTGGTGTGAGCCACGAAGAACGGGGATTGGTTTTCCGAAAGACCAATAGGGGCTTTGCAGGATAGGTGTCCCATAGACCTCAAGTATCAATCACCCTTCAACAAAAAGAATTCGGAAGATCTTTAGTCACAACAAGTGAGCTTCGAGTAATAGACTAATGATGATGGGAGAAATACTGAATCTCACTTGGAAGCAGAAGAGACGGTAAAGCGTTGGGGAAGAAGTTCAGGAGATACCGAATATCCTCTGATGCTGCAGACCAAATCTTCTTCTTCTTCTATATATTGTTTGAAAACCTGTGAGGAACGTAAGAGGTAAAGTGGAAAGGAAGAATCCCAAATGAGCCGGGAGTCCCTAGGAGAGGATTATGTAGGGAAAGCTTATGGAGCGACCGAGAGAATTGAAGAGGGGTATATGTTTAGGATCTCTTCTATCTTGCTGTTATAGAATGGAAGCCAGATATCCGAACGATCGGCATTGTTTGCTTCGGAAGATTGTTTAGTTGGAGCGCCTACAGCAAGATAGTGTTCACCGCTACCGCTGTCAGCAAATAGTGAGCGAAAAGCCTCATATTCGCAATGAGCTTCTTTTATTTTTTTGCAGTGATTCTCTTTTGACGAAGAATAGCGAATACAGCAAAGATGCCCCCAACTTTGTACGTGCTCGGATTGTTTGTCGTCCTATTCGCCTTACTCAAGCATACCCATGGGGTGAGCCATGACATAGACTTCGTGCCTGAGTTCATACTCCGAGCCACAGCACAGAATATTTCTCAGGCCTGCATTACTCGCGTTTCTGTCCTCTTGAACGGTACTTCTCCTGGACCGGAGTTGAGACTCAGACCGGGAATAACATCCTGGATTCGCGTCTACAACGATATCATTAACCAGAACCTCACTGTAGTATGTCTCCGTTCCAAACAGCGCCTCGCCAAGAATGCCTCAGTGGCGCTGATTCGAAATATCAGCACTGGCATGGCCTCGCTCAAGCTGTGTCTCCTTTTTCTGACGGGACACCGCAAGCAAGCCAATGGCCTATCCCACCCATGCATTTTTTCGACTATGAGTTGCATCCCGAGGCCGAAGATGCAGGAACTTATTTCTATCACTCGCACGTTGACTTTCAAGCTGTCTCTGCAGCAGGCCCTTTGATCGTCGAAGATGCAGGGGTGCCGCCATACTCGTACGACGATGAACGAATTGTCTTCCTTTCAGATATTTTCAACGGATCTGACAGTAATATCACGCAAGGTCTTCAGGCGAATCCCTTTGTATGGAGTGGTGAGACCAACAATGTTTTGGTCAATGGCTACGGCAACAGTGCAGGTGGGGATTCACCAGGTCCAGCATGTTCCTTGCCTGTAATCAATGTCAAGCCGGATACTGTATATCGTTTCCGCTTTATTGGAGGAACAGCCTTGTCATTAGTGTCCCTGGCTTTTCAAGGTCATTCGAATCTTACAGTGATCGAGGCAGATGGCCAATACACTAAGCCATACTCAACTACCTACCTTCAAATCGGCAGTGGTCAAAGATACAGCATTCTCTTGAAGACCAAGTCAGATGTTCAGGAAGCCACCTACTACATGCAATTAGAGACGCGCGAACGACCGACGTTGACTCGTTCGTACGCTTTACTAACTTATACCACTGGAGCAGGCATCAGCTCTGCTGCAATAAATGCGACCATTCCGCCATCACCGCCTCTGATGCTGCCTAATAATACTGCTGGCTTCCTCGACTATGCATTGCAGCCATACGAGAATAATAATTTCCCCAGCCTTTCGGAAGTGACTCGCCGCGTCACACTGACAGTCCACCAAATCATCAACGGCGGAATCATCTGGGCGGAAAACGGCCTTCCCTGGACTGACGCCTTTCCTCAAGCGCCATATCTAGTCTCTCTTTACGAAGGCGCATACACGGATAATAATGGTGCCTCACCATCCTATACTGACGCGATACAAAACGGTGGCATGGACAACGCTACCAGGACATTTCCTGCCAAGATAGGTGAGGTCCTGGAGATTGTAATCCAGAACACAGGTGCTACCAACGGCGGGCTTGACGTTCATCCCTTTCATGCTCACGGAGGTCACTTCTGGGATATTGGGTCAGGAAATGGGACGTACGATCTCACAGCGAACGAGAAGATTTTGGCAGGGACACAGCCGGTGAAGCGTGACACGACAATGCTATATAGATACGGGACGACGACAGCTCCAGGTGCTTCTGCAGGATGGCGGGCGTGGAGGCTCAGGGTGGCGGAGCCAGGCGTCTGGATGATTCACTGCCACACTCTCCAGCACATGATTATGGGTGAGTGGGAAGGGAAGTTGGAGAGCAACGATTTGACAGATGCTGACTCGTACTTTCATTGTAGGTATGCAGACAGTGTGGGTCTTTGGAGATACTGAAGAAATTACCAAAATCCCCTATCCCGAAGTCAACGCCTACCTTACTTATGGCGGAGAAGCAAATGGGAACGCGACGCATGATCCTGAAGTCTATCCATACTTCGAACCTTGAAGTCTGTACTGTTATGTATAGTTACAATACTAATAGTGCCGTTATTCCATCATCCGTGGCGTCAACCCCGAAATTAATTCTATGGACTCTAGATAGTGTTGGAATTTGCTACTTTGTTGATACTTGCCCTCCTGGCCGTGCATCTACGCGTTACCTAAGATAGCCGTGTACTGATAATTGTTCAAAGCATCTCGAATTTGCGTCCATCTTTCCACACATTCTTCTATGAAGCGGCCTGCTCAGGCCTTTTTCAATTGGTCCTTCCCAACCCCACACGAGACATCTTTCCGTGGCTTATTTTTCATGAAGACTGTTGAATAGGAGTATGCTCCACACAAGTGGTCGATCCGAGACGCTCGATACATTGATTCATATTTCTTCTATTTGTAATAAAGTACATGGCCTGATGAGCAAAAGCTAGGATGGGTATACAGAACAACATACGCTAAACAAACAGGCCCGTCACTACAGTCTGCTCAATTCGTATCTCGCCTTGCCTTCGTCTCCCACCTCCTCAACGCCAATCCAGCCCTCAAGCCCTCGATGACCTCCTTTCCAAACCAACCCCACTCCTCTCCCCTTCTACTAACGCCTTCTGCCCACGCGAATAGAATTCTCAAATTCCACAATCTTTCACTCCTACCACTACCCATACAAGCTCTCTCAAGCACTAGTCTATCATCCACCACTGTCCCTCTTGTACTCTTATAACTCAAGCTAGCCGTCTCGGCCGGCAGCACGAGCGCTTGCTCCGCCCTATCGAAGCCCGCCAAGGAAGGTAAAGTAAAGACCCATTTGAAAACCTGTCTACCGAGTTGATGGGTTGATTGTGCGCTGTTGAGCGCCTGCATCGTAGCGCTAAAGACGGAGACCTGGGCATCGTAGGCAGCGCGTCGGCGGACGTAGATGCTTTGGTGGCGTTCGAAGGCTTCGTAGTGCTTGGGGTTGGAGACCATGTCGAGAGTGACGGTCCAGTACTCTGGATCTTTGGTTTGAATTTTGGTGATGGTATCGAGATCTGGAAGAAGACAAGGAGCAGTCATTGCTGATTCTGTGCCTGTACGAAGCGTGATAATAACAGGGAGGGAAACGGGACGATTTGTGTCTACGTCACGGGTGACTAGACAACGACGCTCAGTTGCGAGAACCCAGAAGTGGCGAAAGGCTTGGAGATGAAATCTGTTTTCGAGGACGGTGTTGGGAAATAGGGGATAGAAGGCGCAGAGCAAAGATGCAACGGCGATATGTGAGATTCCGAAAGTGTGAGTACCGCCACCCATGAAAAGGACACCGATGGCAAAGTGACCTGCCAGATGGCTGCCGAAGGGCGTATCGGCATCTGTCCGGCCGTGGAGAGACCGCAGGCGACGGAAGATGTGGAGGTCACCTGTACCAGCCATGACGCAGGATGCAGCAAGTGCTACAACATCTTGACAGTTTCGAACCGTGATACGGGCGAGTTTGGCGTCATAGTTCAAAGTCGGTAGCCTGCAAATACGCATTAGTTGATCCAGGTAGTGGCACAACAGGTTCCGAGCATCCAAAGATCCGGACCCTGCGAATCGAAGTCCAATGCTGAGGCATAGACCAGCGATTATATTGAAGAAAGGCATGTCTTCACTTGTTAGTATACGGATGTCGCTGAGGCTTGAATTATGTTCATATGCAAGCGGCAATCGCACCCTGATCCATTTCTCATTTGCTTGGATATCATCCCACATTATAAGATGTCTAGCCAGCGTACGAAGCAAAAACATATCTGGGCGCACATAGTCGAATTGGTGGACTGTGTCGGGAATGTCAATCTTCCGAGCCAAAGCCTCGTCCTGCGTTTTCATGAAGACTAGCGCAACTGCGATGATAGCGGCTGCTGTTGCCTTATCCAGTATGTGCACTATGCTAACCTTCCGCGTGCCGACCGCGAGCACTAAGAGCCTTTCCACCATGTGCATGTCGTGCAAACCTTTCAGATCTTTGCCTTTGCCCAGATTGATGTAGCCTAGAGCGAAACCTGCAGCTAGTCTATAGCCCTCATCTCGTAGATTCTCCATTGGGTTTATACTGTCTTCTTCGTCGGTATTCTCCATCTCAGTGAGCATGATTTCGCTCATCCGACGATGTTGAGTATTGCAGTATAAAAGGCCGATGCCCATAATGCCGCTCGTTTGAGTCAAAGGAGATAAGTTCAGCTCAGCGGCACCAGGAGGCAGCATTCGAGTCACATGCACTGAAAGCAAGCGTGTGATCAGAGTGTCCATGGTCCCAATATAAGATGCGGAGAGCCCAAGAAGAAGGCCGATGGAAGTCATTGTGTGTTTTGGCGTCAGATATTTGAAGGCAACCCACTTAGCGATGGACTTCAGATGCCCGTTGAGACCCAGTGCAAGCAAAAACCCGGCATGTCTAGTCGTAAGCTCACGCGGCTTGTTGAACAATATCCACGAAGTGTCGATACCTTTCGAATCTTTCGATATGCTCAAACCGGCTTCGACCCCTGCATGGAAGAATGCCCAAGCTGTTTTTTCTTCTGTAAAGGCATTACGATCTGCAGTGACGGTGGTATCGGCGGGCTTCATAACGCAGCTTAGCGTAAAGCCGTGGATGGGAAACTTCTCCGTCAAGAGAGGGGAACGAGCGCTGTAAAACAGCAAAGCTCGCCCGGGTGATACCGACATGGTTCGCATAGCAATCACTTTCACTAGCTCTTGTTGAGCTTCGAGAAGGTCAGTATCCGACCATTCGGGCTCAGGCGTGCACCTAGCTGTAGGGTATAGAAGCGGGTGCACTATTTTTGCAGCCTCGGCGAAGCGTTGGTCTTCTCTGAACAACAATCGAGTGATTGACAGCCTGTCTAGCTCAGCCGAGCCATCGTATGGGCCGACTACTTCTGTCTCGAGTGTCGAATGGCATATGCTATGGATGTCATGCACAGCGTCACTGGATGGAGCATTGACAATCTTCCCATGAGGTCTAACGGTCCGACGCTCGCCCTCAAGAATGGCTATGTCTTCTCTACCAATCATCTTCAGGTTCCCGCTGTTCCAGCTTATCGAGGGTTGAGCTTGACAAGAAGACATCGCAGCTCTAAACGAGACAGCCACACTTTCTGGTAGCGTCTCTAGCAGTGACAGGCTCAAGCCCCACGAAGCCTGCTTCATGACACGATCTTCCACCGTTTCTTGCGTCGTTGAACAGAGAAGGTTAGTGATGGCTGCCGTTCTTGGTGTCAAGTCCGATAGCATTCTCGCAGAAGCTTCAGTCGAGTCTTGGCTCGCACCTCCAGCTTCAGGCGAGCTACAAACGTCAATGAGAGTGATCATTGGTTGAGGGCTGGCTTTCAATCTTGTCGTTTCGATGAAATGTAGTATGGATGGTGGTGAAAATGGCTCTACCGGTACTTTGAGACCATTCATGATAGACTGTTCGAAGAGCCATTTATGCATGTCTGTGCTCTCAAGCATGTAGTAGGATGAATCTTTACAGCTCCACGATTCCCAGCCAAGCCAAGTACCGATCTGAGCAAGGACTGGTGTGAGTTGATGGAGTGTCTCAGCAGCTAGAATATCCAATTTCATTTCCTCCCGAAGAAGGTGGATGCCGACTAGTATGGATGCAAGAGCAATACGACTGACATCTGGATCCCTTGAAGATGCAGTAGGAAGATATCCGCGGTCACCATTTGCTGCTTGCCCCACCGCCGATCTCATGAATTCTCGAGCGAGTGAAATGGAGTGGAGCAGATTCGAAGACTTCCTTGGTATAGGCACTACAGCAGTTGATGCAGGGAAGTCCGAGCCCAATGATCTCGATTTTTTCATGTGTGATGCATGGTGCAGAGCGTTCTCCTCTGCTGTCCATGCCCAAGCGGGCCCACTTATCCATGCAGGCGACGTACTTAAAGGGCCACTTTCTTGAGCTAGCATAGTCTCCCAGCTCTCGAGGTTGGTATTGGCACCACTACTAGACCTTAGAAGGCCGCCCTTACGCCTCTTTTGAGGAGTCGTCGTTTCCGCACGCTTGTCTGGCATAAATGCAACAGCCATGGAGAAGAGAACGACAAGGATAGCGGTCCACTCGATATCCATTTCTCCAGCAGAATGAATTTGGAGCCAAGACATCGCGTCCCACCAACCGCGAAGAATTGGTTCTCCATCTACCTCTGAAGGGGGAAGCACTGACTCTGACACTTTGATTATTTTTCTCACAAGGGCGCTCTGTGGCCTGAGTTGCACCTCGAGACGATGTTTTGCACCATCTGAATCCACCAGATCTACACGTCCATGGCTACCTCCGTGCTCAAGGGCGACAAAGGCTTGAGGTCTATGGTTCAATACTCTCCGCAACCCTCCCTCACGCCTCTGCCGTAAAGAGCTGTCGCTTGTAATCTGATAGGGATTGTGGAGTGCTAGATGTTGGGGAAGACCAAGTTTCCATGGGGAACTCCAAGGAGCTTCCAATGTCAACTGACTAGTACCATCGCTGCCTTTCTCAAGTATCAAGATGCGGAAGCTCAGACTATCTCCAAGTTTGCTTGCGTCTATCACTCCAGAACGCCTCGTCAAGCCACTGACTTGGGTATTGAACCCCTCGGACTTCAAGCCGGGCTCGGAGGAACATGACTGACTCAAGGGTCTTGAACTTTTCGCAACTAGCCGTAGGATGACAAGCTCGTGAGCTACTCGGTTGAGAAGACATAACGCTATTGCAGCATAATCAGCAGTGTCTCCAAGGCTCGTCTTCGGTGACGGGACGGCAATTATTTCGTATGCTAGACGTTTTAGACGGCCTGTAGAATATTGGGACCTCCCACTCTCTCTAGGGATGCTGTATACCTTGTTGAAGACAACCTCTTTCCGTAGGCCTCTCAAGGCATTGTGTAAGCGCGCGTCGCCCAAACTATTCAGATCATGAACGTCATCAATTTCATCTAATCTATCTTCAAAAGACTGTTCGTACAGGCTGACCGAGTCAAGGCTTGTTCGTAAACCATTGACTTTCGCTGGATTAATTCCAGCGTCTGGGCCAGTGCTTAGACGCGTGCCGTAAGCTCCGAACGATGTACCTTTTCGACCCGCCTTCTTACCTACATGAGCGCCAGCAAGATCTGAGAAAGTAGCCCTATCATGACTGGTTGATAGATCGGCTCTCGCCAGTAAGCCACTGACTCTCCGTGAAGACTTGGCTGGCATGGTGGAGTTCCCAAACACTGGATCCAATAAATCGTCGTAGTCATTGGTAGAGCTGTCTTCGAACGTGGGATCATTACTGGCGTGACGACGTGACCTAGTGCCGCCGAAACTCTCACGCGCATTGGCAGCATCTTTGACTGTTGGCGTAGTCGTGCCGGTGCTCATTCCTTGAGCATATGAGCTCCGACGCCGAGACCTGGCGCCACTAGCAGTTGGAGTAGGCTTTCGCTGTTTTCCAGATGTAGTAGATCCATGATCAACGTATCGTGCTGTCCAAATGCTCAGAACTCTGGTCTCCTCATTTTCGGTCACCGCGACCAAAAGTGGTCCTTTCCTTGAAAGCTCTGCTGCGCTCTGGCGGAGCTCGTCTTGAGCGGAAACATACACCAGATTTTCCTTTGGGTCAAGGTTGCAAAATGGTGATGATCGCTGTGCATTCGGCCTCCATTCACCTTTGCTGTTTGATATGTCCTTGGTGGCCACAATGCCAATTTCCGCCAACGGATCGGTAAGACAAAATAACCTTGGAAGTCCAGACTCTGTCTCTTTACTTGACTGCTGTAAGAGGTTTTCGAGCAGTGGTAGGCAAGTCGAATTAAAGTTATCCTCTGTAGAAACATGCGCTAAAAGAGGTTGCGGCTGAGAGCTTTGAGAGAAAGCGAAAGAATTGAAAGGAACGGATGGCAGCTGAGGAGTCGGTGGCACCACTGTCTTCTCGGGGAGCTTTCTCTGCAACAGAATACCATAGTTTGATGGAAACACAGCATCCACTTCAAAGGGGAGATGCACGATGTGTTTTGTATCGGAGAGAAGAAAGATGTGAATTTTAGTCTTCAGAACAACGACTAGACCGCGATCATTCAGATTCTTGTCTTCATTGAGGCCTCCTTCAAGGTTCTGATATCGTGGCGTTCCATCGATACCCTGAGAACTCTCGCTGTCTGCTCCAATCCTCGGCTTACAATGTGAAGCTCGCTGCTTTCGAACTTGCAAATCATCTTCGGCTGCTGAGGACTCTTCCACAAACTGCCTTCCGGCAGCTTTAGAACTTGCTGTCGGAAGCGTTGCAATTTGGGATTGAAAATTTGTAAAGACAGCTTGAGTAATTGGCTCTTGCTCAACTTCGAAGCGGAATACTCTTTGTACTACGCCTCCTCTTGACCAAACCACACAGTGTTTTGTAGTGATAAGTTCTTCCTCATCTGGACTACCTCCTTGAACATCTCCGGTTATAGTAGTCCATGTATATGCCTCCTCGGGAGGATCAGCAGGTAGAATGCCCTCGGATACTAAGAAAGGAAGTGCTGAGGGCTTGTGTATGCCCAAAGAGGTCACCGTAGCCATGATCCCCTGCCTCCCTCCTCTCCTCCCTCACCAAGTGTGCTGTGTCTTTCAGTCTCCAGCTGTGGTGACATTGTCTTGAGGTTACAATGTCACCATCGCGTCGCGTCACGTCACGTCGAGGTTGAAAGTGATGCGTTTCTTTGGCCGATATTTTCCCGCTCTGCAACCTCACCAACACGCCATGGCCATGAATGACACAATTCTTCGAATTGCGAGAAGATCCTATTAGTGCAGCTAAGAAAAAAAGCGAAAGCAAAGGCAATATATCTCGATGAACGTTGGAAGTGGCTATGAAGCCCACTGTTCGTTCACATGCGGACGGCCTGCTCCAATTATGGTACACTTCAGATCCTTCTCGGCGTCTTCCAGCTAACAATCTTGACAGTTATGACCTACCTCATCTAATCCATACGTCCAAAGTCTACCCGCTGGCTTCACCTAATGGCTCGACTATTATCCTTTACGGGCATGAGCGAGGACTTCGAATGGTCTGGAGAGGAGGGCGTCACTGCCAAAACGAACTAAATAATGAAGAAGAAAGAAAACCTAAGCCCAAAGCCAATGGGGCGAAACTTGATGTGGTCATGATTTCTGACTCTGATGAGGAGCCTCCCGGACACAATGAGCTACGAGAGGACAGTCCTTCTTTCGAAGAGGAAGAAGCAGAATACGATCCGTCAGAACCCTACGAGCATGTTGTTCAGACCTTGGACCTGCCGCTGGGTGTTGAAGTTCTACATTTGGCTTTTCCCACCTTTCCTCCAGATCTGCATCGATCGTCGTTACCAGCACTACTGTCCCAAAAGCTCGTGTGTGCTGTGGCTTGCTCAGATTTCAGCATAAGAGTATTGAGCGTTCCTCTCATGCCACCTTCGCCACAGAGCAAAATGAGATCTACTTCAAGAAATACGTTGTCCAATTTGAGTTCTGAGAAAAGCCTTTTTGGGGAGCAAATGGTTCTGCTTTCGAGCGGTACTGTCCACCAGAGCATACCAAGGGGAGTGTCCATATCCATGACTGTCGGCTCTTCCGAGGATGCCGATGGAACAGACATAGAGGAAGATGACAACCGCAGTAATAATATGGCCCTATCGCGAGAGGCTTCACAGAGCCGTAGCCGGTCACGAGTGCAAGATCAGCCTTGGGATTTACTTGTTGCCTCACACTCTACTGACCTCTCTGGCCTGCTCTTGATTCATAGGATACCACTAATAGAAGAGGGAAGTAGAATATCTACAGAGCTGCACGTACCGTGGCGAACGCAACGCCTTGCATCTCCAGCTGTGAAGATTGAGTTCAACTCCGCATTGTATCCTGCACCAAGACATTCCCGTCTACTCATCGCCGAGGCAAAGGGCATTGTACGAATACTGGATTTCCTTCCTCGTTCTCATGGGACTCACAGCTCATGGCTCGTATCGTTGTATACCGACTTTGATAATACGAGAAACTCAGTACCAAAGCGGAAACCAATCCTAGATGCCAATTGGGTACTTGGCGGCAAGTCAATTCTAGTCTTGCTTGCAGATAGCAAATGGGGGATCTGGGACATTGAAAGCGGTGGGCCTAAACCCGCTGGTGGAACCAAGCCAATTCAAAAGTTCACAGATTTTGCCTTGGATGGGTGGGTTGGAGACTCATTGAATTCAAAATCAATTGTCAAGAGCTCAAGCAACAAATCTGAGAATAGAACCAAACTCGCGCCAATGACTCCAAGTACTCGAAAGATGAGGCAGGACGCACTCTTCACCGGCCCTGCTTCACAGTCAGATGGGCCAGCTCGTGGAGGTCTCTTCGTCTCTCCAATCTATGACGCTCTGAATAATAGACCAGACGATGAGTCACTACTCCTCTGGTACGGGAGTAACATTGTCACTATCTCCAGCCTCGTCACCCACTGGCAAAACAGAGTTCGCGGATCGGGAAACCTATTCGGCGCTGGAGCTAAAGGCGAGCCTCGGACAATCAGCAATATCCAGCTCGGCGGTGAAACGTGTAACGAGATTGGACTATTCCCGTTTGCTAAAGACAGACTAAAACACAATACGGACCAACCAGAAGTTCTCGTCACCGGCGAGCGCCGACTGCTCATCGTGACTCCACCGCTCGCCGAGCCATCCGCCCCAGCCGCACTTTCACCACCGCCTTTGGTGTCTCAGACAGACAAGGAGCGTTTGGCCCAAGAAGAGCTTGATATCCATGGCATAGACCGAGTTCTCGCGGATATGTCTAATGATCATGGTCCCGCTTCTCCTACGCCTAAGTCGCGAAACTTGTCTAACGGGAGCCGCAGGGATCTCTTAATGCTATGAAGGTCTCTCCCTCTCTCCTATCATGCACTTTATACCTCGCTCACCACCCGGAGCATCTACTCCTGTACCTACAGCAACCCAGCATAGCGTCTAGATACCCAACTCAAGCTCTTCCATTCCTACGTTTCCCATCCTGCTACAACAACGCAATTCCCATCCCACCCCTTCCTCCACTATCTCCTTACC
>JASZXT010000026.1:0-85082 GCA_035521555.1 Lecanoromycetidae sp. Uapishka_2
TCCTTGGACATATTCGGAGCGTTGACGCGATTATGAGTCATCGTAAAATACATATCTTGCATTGCTTCATTTTGGGTATAAAGCTAGAAAACTATCATCATCAACAAAATGGTATTCGAAACGCCCTTCTAACCCTTACTATGGGCCTGAATGCTGCGTACCATATATCAACCATCCTAAATCTGAATATTTTCCCCCTGTTCTTTGCAGCGCCTCGAACCAAGGCACGTCGTGTAACAGCCTGTGGGCAGCAACAAAGTTGACAACATGCTGTAGCTGCTTAAGAATATTGGTTCAGGACTGCGACCCTAGTGCTAGCCTGAAAATCGGAACCACTACTCAGTTCCAATATGCCAATCATCCGTGAAACGTCCTGCCGGCCTCGCTCTCGTACAGACTCCGTCACCGAAATATCGACTGAAGTCTGAACGGTCTCTGCAATCATTTGCTGTGTTCATATACCCGTCAGCACACCCAAATATCCTGAACGTAAGACAAGGATGGAAAGCCTTACAGCTTCTAAAAAGGCTCTGTGGGCAAAGTGATACCAAACTTTAGCCTCTTCAGAGAAGTACGCGTGAAGCAAGAAGAAGCTACTGATAGCGTCATGGGCTGCGTTCAAGATGCCATGATCATCTCGCTCAAAATTTGCGTGTTGATCCGCGTAGACAAGCATAAGGCAGTGGAAGTAGTTACTCGTAAGAAACAAAGTCTGCCTGGCCAATCTTTTGTTTCGTCTTGCCAGGTCGCTGATATAAACCTCCGAGATGGTGCGGAGAGGCGCCGGAAAGGACATGTATATACGGCGGAACTCGTTGATCAAAAGTGTCCTCTCGGCAGGCGACTGAGAAATGGGGAGACTCAAGGAGCGTGGGGTGCAAATTTTCGTCTGCACAATCTTGGCAAGATGCCACATGCTTGCGATATACGATACATCGGTAGGATTAGCTTGCTCGAGCAAATTATCGTTCTCCGGATGCAAATCTTCTATCCGGACATCGCTTCATGATACCCAGGTCAGCATTACTCTTTCTAGACGGAACAGTGAATCATGAGGTTTGTGTTCGGAAAGAGGCCCTCCTGAAAACATGTCTTGGCGCTCTTGAAAAGGCCTCAAGGGGGCGGCAATGGTTAGGAAAGCACTACTCACGTATGCGTTGCTGTTGGTGGGAGAGCAAGGAGAACAGTAAAGAAGGTGTCCTGGAAATATATAGCTTGCCACAGCTTGCGGCGCGTCTGCTTTTCCCATAGAGTAGCACTTGGGCAAAACCTTGAGGGATCTCGATTTAAGCCTAGGGCGTAGGCATTACGTACGAGGATGCCTGCAAACGCGAAGGCATCGGCAGCGTGGTTGTCATTCATGAGGAAGTAAGTGATCAGGACCATTGTCTGCAAGGATCGTATGGAAGGCTTGCCGAGGTAGGAAAAGACTCTTAAAGCTTGGTGTGAAGCAGAAACTTGGTATTTCAGTATAGCTCGCGTTAAAGCTAGAGGAGGAGGAACGTTACCATGGAATTCGGCACTTTTTTCCTTCTCGTCCGCAGATGGCAAGGGCACGAACTGAGTACCCATCGCGAGCATGACGAAGATCAAGGCCACCAGATCCGCATTGTCCCTAGGGTGATCTCCGATTCTTGCGTGTTCCACGGATAGCCGTGACCAGAATGATTCGTAGTCCCTGAGAAACGCCTCGCGATGTATCATTGGGTAGACAGGATCGACGACATCGAAGTACTTGTTTACAAGACTTTTGGGTATCAGCCGACTCTTCAGATTTTAGTGTGTGTCATTGATAATCGACCCTTTCTGTCTGAATTTACATTGCAACGGGATGAAAGTAATGTCTGTCTTTCTTCCTGCAAGACTCTTTTCAAGGCAATGTGGTAGTAAGAAACCCACAACGTCCTTTCTTATCGAAATCATGCTCTGCTGCAAAATGGAAATCAATGGAGAAAACGTACATGTCGGCCTGGTCTTTGCTAGGCAAGACTGACATGACCTCCTTCAGCCCGCCACTGTGCGTCCAGTAATTGCTTTTCTCATTGTTAGCGATATAATTCTGAGGTGGCAATCTCCACGTACACAAAAGGGTGCTCGACTTTGAAGATATTGGAAAGGGTATGATGCGAAAAGGGTATGTTAGAGAGCAACATGGGCGAAGAGCCGGTCGATGACCGCGAATGGGCTCGCTCTGGAAGTTGCCCTGGAACGTTGGTGGTACCAATCTGCGCCTGCTAGAATTAGTCTTTGCAGCTGAAATTTTCTTACCTTGGAGACGAACTTCTGTTGGTGAAATGATGGAAGCGGTGACTGTGCTTGTATTACTTGCATTGCTCGTCTTCTGCCTCTTCCTTGGTGTTTGAATGCCAAGTGCGCGATGCGATTCCCTGCGCATTTCGTCAGCAATGAAAGTTGCCTTCCTGTAGTTGAATAGAAAGGGGCCGTCCTACTCGATCATATCTGCTAATCCGGAAAAGTTACATTCTGACCTGCGCTTCACGCATGCAAAGCATCTGTCACGTCAAACAAACATTAGTGGTTAGATACCTTAGACTTGGGGTGACAGGAGCCATAATATGGAAGCCAAGGGTTCCCATACATCGGTCGCGTTCGGTCACACTACATCGTCGTTGTCCTCGGTCAGCGAAAGATGCACACATCGTCTTTGTTGGGGTAGACTTTTCTTTGGCTGACCTTTGTTTTCTTCACCTAGTTGGTCGTACGGTTAATTCGTTGATCAAAAATCTCATTCTGAAGGTATACAGCGACGAGACCTACCGTACACGTCTCACAGCTCAAAGATGGCTTGTTACGCCTTCGTGGTTGTTTGGTTGAGGATATGTCTGATGCAGGACTCGTCTGCGATTGATTGGTCACCTTTGCATCATCCTCATATGTGAATCTGTGCCCCTGTCCTTGTCCGTTACCATGTCCATGCCCATGCCCATTTATATTTCCAATTCCATTTCCATTCGCTGCGGAAGCAGCAGCGCTATTAAAAAAGCCTGTGCTAGTGTCTGTGCCAGTGTCTGTGCCAGGGTCTTTTACGGGTATGTGCGTGTCCATTCCGCATACTATTAATTATGTTACCTTAAATTTCCGCATTCAATGTCGAATAACGACAAGGGCAAAAGGCTCTGGGGTTCGTGGGGGCTCAGGGGGCTGAAATGGCAGCGGCTCCCTAGCCTTAGCGCTGTCTTGTACGAAATCAAGAAGGTAAGGTACGGTACGGTAAGCTCGCCAGGAGGTAAGGTACCGATTTCTTTCTACGACGACAATTCTTCCGTAAAGCATGTCTGTGGTGCTTGCAAACCTGACTCGGCGAGCTGGGTAAGGTACACTATGCATGATATTGTGGCCAGCCTTGCTTTTTCTTCTTGAGCCTTGAGGTCAATCGAATACTAGATACTTACTCCACATTGGATCACAGCTGTCCTGGCTTTTCCAACTTCTCGATAAGGCACTTTATGTAAATTAATTACTAAGAAATGAGCTATGAGCTATGAGCTATGAACTATGTGAGTTGATAATTATTGCTGCTTCAATTTTTCAGTCAACTCCGGCACCGCTTTGAAAAGATCTATAAAAAGTCTCCTAGTCAGCAACGCTCTGAAAAGTTCTTCATGACGAGGAAGTGTTCCACGCGTAAGAGCAACTCAGGCCGAGGGTGCTCTGACTTACCACCTACTAGTCCTACGTCTGCTACCTGGAAGATGGGCGCATCTCCATCTTTGTTGATGGCTGCTATAACTTTACTGTCTTTCATACCTGCTAGATGTTGGATTGCCCCTGATATGCCTGCGCAGAGATAAAGCTGGGGTGCGACGTTTTTGCCTGTCTGTCCCACTTGCAAGCTGTTGTCTGCAAAGCCACTGTCAACTGCGGCTCTCGATGCGCCAATGGCTGCTCCGAGTGCGTCTGCTAGGGGTGGGATGATCTCGTCAAATTGTTCTTTCGACTTCAACCCTCGTCCACCAGATACTACTTTACTGGCCGTTGCAAGGTCAGGGCGATCCGACTTTGCCAAATCTTCTGATAGCCACTCCGTCTTTATATCCACCTTGGGGTCCACCCCTTCGGCGATTTCGGCAGAGCCACCTTCAGCTTCGGCGGCCGCAAACGCGGTTCCGCGTATAGTTATAATCTTCGTTTTGTCTAAAGACCGTACCGTGAGGATTGCGTTGCCAGCATATATTGGTCGGACAAAAGCTACGAATTATGAGTAGCAATTTCTCCACAAAAAACATATCTTCGACCCACTGTCTTCGCTCTCAATTGCAGTAACATCCGAGATCTGCTGCACATCTAATAGAGCTGCTACTCTGGGCATCAAATTCTTCCCAAATGCCGAGTGACCAGCAAATATATGGGTAAAGCCCTCCTTTTTAATGTTTTCAACAAGAAGAGGAGCGTAGTTCTCTGGGAGACCCTGTGAAACAAGTCAGCGAGTCTGCGTGTATCAACGCTGCCAGATCTACGTGCTTTGTCATAGAATTCATTGTCTATCACGAGTATCCTGTCCAATCCCTGTACCTTAGCCGCTTCTTCCGCTACGGACTTAGCTCCACTGCCAGCGATGAAGCCTGTGATAGAACCCCCAAGCTTCTGAGCAGCGGTAACGGCACTAAGGGATGCATTTTGCAGTTTTCCTTCCCTCTGCTCGAGAACAGCAAGGGAAGTGAGGAGGCGGGCAAATGCCAACTGTTGTTGTCGAATGAGAATGCTTGGGTATCGTGATTGGTACTGTGCCAGCCGATGTGCTGAGTTTCGGACGGCAAACAACATGACAGAGAATCTTCAAGAGGCTCTGGCAGCTTGAGAACCCCAATTCAGAGAGTAGGGGCTCTGTGGTGCGTCAATATGGCATGCGAGGCATGGGTGGGGGATTAATGACCTCGGCCCGGATAAACATTCTACCGAGCCTCTAGCCGCTCTCGAGCTTGCGCTTATGGTTGTTAACGCGTCGGAAAGTCGTTAGTCAATATCGACAAAGCACTCTCCTGTCTACAGAAGTGAAAAGCTTGACAGAGTTCAGTAGTCCTATCGGCAACTAAAACTATCACCTAAGGCCGTAGGTGCCCTAGCGAAACCAACCTTACGAATTTCACCAGTCAGAAGAGACTGCCCTCAGGGCGGCTGGGACAAGCCAAGCATCAGCACATTTGGCTGTCATCGGAAATTCAGCACCACTACCGCTGTTGCTGAAGGCGTGAGGTGAATATGGAGGGGGAAGGTGTTGATTTCGGCAGTTCTTTTGAAACCGGAGCTGCCGATCCTGCCGAAGCGCCTCGAATATCACAGTCAGGTGAGCACTTTGCCTATCGTATTGCTTCATGCTGGACTCCTCGCTAGACTAACATGTTCGTTTCCTGCTTAGCACTGGATGTATCACAGACTCTAGCAACCCCCGAGCCTAATACATCTAGCGTATCACCACAGAAGCCTTCCCATTCCTCACCAGCGCCCATCTCGGACAATCCCTTAGACGCCCCGGACGCGCCTCGACCCGGAGATGACGCAGACAGAGAAGACGAAGAAATGGTGGGTACAAGGGAGGATCCTGTCGACGAAAGTGGCAGCCCTGAAAAAGAAGGGGCCGTGGAAGTAGGCGATGGAACGCTCGATGGCCAGCCTTCTCAGTCACAGAGATCATTGGAATCGGCAGCCCGGTCCCACCTCATCGCGCAGAGACATGCTGTGGTCCTACCCAGCTACAGCACCTGGTTCGATATGCATGACATCCATGATACCGAGAGGAAGAGTCTTCCGGAATTTTTTAATAGTCGCAATCGCAGCAAGACACCATCGGTGTACAAAGACTACCGTGACTTCATGATCAACACGTATCGGCTCAACCCCTCAGAATATCTCACAGTCACTGCTTGCAGACGCAATCTCGCTGGAGATGTCTGCGCAATAATGCGAGTTCACGCATTTCTAGAACAGTGGGGATTGATCAATTACCAGGTAAGACTAGTACCTTACAGCCTTGTTTGACCGAAGTTGACCATCCTCGAGATCGATTCTGAGACTCGTCCATCTGCAATTGGTCCTCCGTTCACTGGCCACTTTCGCATCGTCGCAGATACCCCCAGAGGTCTTCAAACGTTTCAGCCGGCATCAGACGTAAGAGTAGAACAGGGCAAAGAATTTGCCGGTACCGACAACGCTCTCCTTAGACATTATAAGGAAGCCTCCCCTCAAGAGAAGGAAAGCCTCAATCTTGCGATACGTCGAAATATCTATGATCAGAAGGGCAAGGATCTCACTGCCGACTCAAAGGTCAGACAAGCCAATGGCGAAGATGCTGCATCGAATGGAGCCTCTGGTGGAGATCTACCCATGAATACGATCGAGGATATAGCAAAAGAGCCTACGAAGCCAATTCACTGCTATTCGTGCGCGATCGACTGTACGCGACTCCGATATCATTACGCCAAAACCCATAGTCCATCGCCAATGAAGCAGGAAAGAGTCGTTTTCGATCTCTGCCCCGCTTGTTTCCTGAGTGGTAAGCATGCTGGTCACAATCAGTCCATAGACTTTATTAAGCTCGAAGATCCGAGCTACACCAGTGTACCAGATAAAGATGCACCATGGACGGACGACGAGTTGCTGTTGCTTCTAGAGGGGCTCGAGAGCTATGACGAGAACTGGAATAAGATAGCTGATCACGTTGGCTCTCGAACTCGCGAAGAGTGTGTGGTAAAGTTTCTGCAGCTCGAAATCGAAGATAAGTACCTCGAGCCTGAAGTTAGCAATCATCCAAGCTACGGACCCCTCGACAACGGTCGTATCCCTTTCTCACAAGCAGACAACCCAGTTATGTCAGTTCTTGGCTTCCTAGCGGGCATGAGTGAGCCTGCAGTGGCGGCTGCAGCCGCCGGCAGATCTGTAAAGGAAATGGGAAAGGCTTATCGGAAGCGCCTGAATCAGGGCATTGGCGGACAGCCCATGGGCAGTGAAATGGACAAGGAGGGCGTCAAGACGGAGGATGCTATGGACGTTGATGATGCTGCCAGCCCTCAACCAGAAGAAAACACGCAGATTGCACTCTCTTCAGTAGACAGACCGCGGGATGCGAATTCGTTTGCAGCGACGACTGCCTTCGCTACCTCGGCTGCTCGTTCGGCTGCTCTGGCTTCAAACGAAGAGCGTGAGATGACTCGACTGGTTTCTGCAGCTGTAAACACTACTCTTCAGAAATTCGAACTTAAATTGCAGCAGTTCTCTCAGATGGAGTCCATGCTCCAAGCAGAACGTCGTGAATTAGACCGTGGCAGGCAGCAACTATTCTTAGACCGCTTAGCTTTCCGAAAACGAGTGTCGGAAACACAAGAGGCTCTTCAATTGGCGAGCCTGAAGGGTGGAGAGGAGGGAGCGCGAATGGCGCAGAATATCCCTGTGGGTGGCGGTGAGCGGATGGGCTTCCAGCAGGATATGATGAGGGAAAACCTGCAGCCGTTGGCGGCAGGCGATATTGGCTACAAGAGCTACGAAATATGAAGAAGTGTTGTACTTTTCATGTGGCGCAATTCAGTTGCAAATGCGACGGTTTCTACGAGACGGGAGTTGGATGCTTGCGCTAATTGCTCCTGCTCCTGGATGAATAACAGATTATTCCAGCGTTCAGAGCCGGGGAAAGAGATGGTGTCTTGTTATGGTGTGTATTACTTGCGAACTACACTAGAATCCAGATTCAGAGCCACACGTATTCAATTCTTTTACGCTTCGGTGACTTCATTTTCAAGATTCGCGGAGAATAGATGCATATTTCGCTGATTGTTTCAATGTTCGCTGCTTTGCGAGTCGTTCTTAGATTCTTCAGTCTTTGAAAGATCACCATTGTCATTATATCGCTGTCATCTACCCTAAGAAGACACCGTCCTTCATCGACATCCCAGTCCTCTCGTTTTCAATCATTCGAGTCTTCCTCATCCAACGACATTGCTTGCTTAGCGCTTGGTCGACCTATTTGAGTAGTTGCATTTTCGGCGTTCCCATCAATTCCCAGCGTATCAGCTACGCCAGAATTAAGACTTGCATTCTGTCTATCTATCTCCTCGCTGCTGGTGTCCATTTCATCTATTGATCTCTGTACTGCGCCTTGAGGCTTACCAAGCAAGCTATCGTCCGAGCTGCACGCCTCATCAGCGGACTGTTCGCCACCGGGTCCGTTTTCGCTTGGCTCGGAGTCCGTCAGTCCAGCGTCCAGCCCATGCTTGCGCCCGACGCTTCGATTGTTGGCGAACATGCTCTGAGATATAGGTGATTGATTAATTTCCCACTCGCCAGCATAATGCGTCCAGATTTTCCAATCTACGAGATCTTCTTTGTCTTTCCGCTGTGGGTAGGGAGCTTTTGGGAGTGGGATGTCTTCCGTATTCATCTTTTCTGCTGGGTTTTCGCCGAGCATCGCCCACAAGCGCTTTTCTTCACTTCTGCTGGCTCGTTGATCGAGAGCTTCGGAGTAGGCTTCTTGGACTTGTTCCTGACGCCCTTGATCGCGACTGTGGTTGATGTCACGTTGAGATGGGAGCTGCCGACGATTGATGTTATCAGACGAGTCATGGAGCTCGTCTTTTTCTGTAAAAGGAGATTCTGAAGACATGGTGTCGCTTGCGCTTGCAAGGCTCTCCGAAGATGCTACATTCGTCCCCTGCTCCCCATGCACGGAATTACCGTAAGAATCCAATGATGGTGCTCTAACTCTCCCTCGACGCTCAGCCTCGCTTCTGCTAAGAAGGTTCTCAATCTCTCCGTAGCTGTATTTTTTACCATACACTTGTCGCCGTTTTACGTCCTCGTAAACTCTTAATGAGCATTTTCTTGCAACGCTGGCCCAAAAGGCTCTAGCATTTGCCTTTAAACCCACTAATTCCAGTGCCGCCAGAACATCTCGTCTTTTGACATGCCGTTGAGGAATATAGTGACCTGGCGCGGTTGTGGCTTTCAACCTCGACATTGCAATAAACAGGCAGGATTGAATTAGCCTTCTGGTGACTGAGCATGCGAGGGTATGAAAGTCAGAAAACGCTGTATACATGATTGTCGGAGGTTGTCGCTTCTCTGTGTGAGTACGCCAATTACCCTCTGGATTGGCCGAATTCATGAAGAAGCGCTTCGACACCGTGAGAAAGTTCTTGAGGTTCAACAGAGTAGCTGCTGGTAGCGCTTTAGATATTTCATTCTCTCCTGCTTCCCCAGCGGAAAATTGACGATCTACCCAATGGGCTATTTTGGGAGTCAAGATGGGAAAATCAGGATACAGTGACTTCTCTTCCCTTTCATCTTCCTTTTGCTGGAGGGCACTCAGAGCCTCTGCTGCGCGATCGAGGGCTGTACCGCAATCATCACTTATTTCGACGGCAATGTCAATTTCGTACGGTTTAAAAAGATTCTTGACAGGACAGTAGATATGCTGATCCAATGCGGCTTTGTGAAGTGAGTAAAGATAAAGGTAAACTTCAGACTCACTCTTCATGATTAATCTATCAGCAATGCCTTTGAGATCATGGGGACCCTTTTTGGCAAGAATCGTAGATAGCGCTGCTTTCTCTTCCGAGGACCAGAGACTAACTCCAACCCGACTGGCATGCAGCAAACCATCTTCGGCAGCATCTTCAAGGACTATCTCATTGACCGTTTCGTTGAACAGCTTGCGGTACTGGTCATTGAAGGAGCCATTCACACGCGTTGTGCTGCGCTGCAAAGCTGTCGGGATTGCCGTAAGTCTACGTTTTCGAGACACCTGTCGATTATTGGAATTTTTTGGCGATGATGAGGAGGACCCATCCGAGATCTCTGGCGGTGACCAATTTGAGTCTGATTTAGACTCGCCCATGGAGTAGTCCATGATTGTAGGCACAATAGTGTCCACCACTCACTCATGTGGTTCTGAGCAGGCGTCCTGCTTGCCATGTCCGAAAAGGAAACTCAGGTTTCTAGTTCAAAAGAGCACCGTTCCACGTCGATATTGTCTGTCTTATATGGTAGACCGAAAATCATGCTAGGAAGGTGAAATCTGGTGTATATGCACTTGAAGTGATTATAAAGCTGGATATCAAACTTCCCTGTTCAGCCCGAATGCTCGAACCTGATTGACACAAACGCTTGGTGGACCAGATCTCTGCCTGTCAGCAAGAGCTATCTGTGGAATTAAATTGCTCTCATACTTCAACGCCTTCGGTTTCCGCAAGTCTAGTAAATGCAGTAAAGAAAGCAGACTGCTGAGTGTCATCCAATGATATCATGAAGACAAGGAATTCGACAATTCGTAACTTTTGATGGCGCTAGCCTCGAGTGGTCCTAGCGCAGCACTAGCACGCCAGTTGTGGAACCGGGCCTCGCGGGCTTTGGCATTGTCTTTAACGCGCGACATGAGGCATGCTTCGTGGTGTTTGCATTTTGGGAAAAGTGGTCAGACCAAATGCGAGATGGAACTACGCCTACTGCACAAGAAACCTTGCAACCGTAACTTCGTCGCTCCCAGAGCTGGGCTTAGGGTCCCGTGCGCCCATACGCCTCCGTGAATATCAAGAAGAATGCATTAAGGCTGTACTTGCGGACCTCAAGAAAGGGGAGAAGAGACTCGGAATCTCGTTAGCGACAGGTAGTGGAAAGACTGTAGGTCACTGTCCGTTGAATGCATGCAATGTCAGTAATGCTACTGCTAATTGAAAGCCAGGTGATATTTACTCAGCTCATTGATCGCGTCGAACCACCTGCTCCTGAAGCCACGCAAACCCTCATACTTGTACATCGCCGCGAGCTTGTTGAACAAGCTGCTCGTCATTGCACAAATGCATACCCATCGAAGACCGTCGAGATCGAGATGGGAAATGCGCATGCTTCTGGATTTGCAGATATCACCATTGCTTCTGTACAGAGCATCATCTCTGGTGATAGGATTCAAAAATTTAACCCCACAAGATTCAAGCTAGTCTTGGTAGACGAAGCCCACCACATTGTGGCGGCTAGCTATATGCAGGCCTTAAAATACTTTGGATTGACACATGAAGGGCAGCCAAAAGTCTCTGGCAGCAATGTTGATCAAAGAGACGACCTGCCTACAGTGTCTACTATTGAACACTCCCCAGCGTTGGTGGGTGTATCTGCAACATTCTCCAGGTTCGATGGACTACGACTGAGCGACGCTATCGACCGCATAGTATACCACAAGGACTACGTAGATATGATTGGAGAGAAATGGCTTTCGGATGTCATTTTTACAACAGTGCAATCGCAAGCAGATATCTCCAAAGTCAAGGCGGCAGGAAATGGGGACTTTCAACTGGGCCTCTTATCCAAAGCGATCAACACCCAAAAGACAAATGAAATCATTGTACGAGCTTGGATGAGTAAAGCCGCCGACCGAAAGTCTACGCTGGTATTCTGTGTGGACCTTGCTCACGTATCGGGCCTTACAGCGACGTTCCGAAGACATGGCTTCGCCGCCGAATTTGTTACTGGTGACACCCCGAAGCGAGTACGTAGCGAGAGACTTGATTCTTTCAGGAATGGCGAATATCCTGTGTTACTCAACTGTGGGGTCTTCACAGAGGGTACAGATATACCGAGCGTTGACTGCGTTTTACTGGCAAGACCGACTAGATCCCGGAACCTGCTCGTACAAATGATCGGCCGCGGTATGCGTTTGCATCCAGGAAAGGAGAATTGCCATATCATTGATATGGTTGCTTCGCTCGAGGCTGGGGTCGTAACAACCCCAACACTGTTCGGTTTAGATCCAGCATCACTAGTGGAAGCTGCCACAGTTGAGGAGATGAGGATGTACCAGAAAAATCAAGAGCTCGAGGCCAAGTATGAACAGCGTGCAGTATCGCGCACCACCAGTGATTTAGAATTAGGAAGAATACCTATGAATATCACGTTCACTCGTTATGATTCTGTTTATGATCTCATCAACGACACTTCGTCCGAGCGGCATATTCGAGGCATTAGCCAACTTGCTTGGGTGATGGTGAGACAAAACCGCTACGTTCTGTCAAATCGCACTGGAGACTACATCACGATTGAGGCTTCTGAGTCTGGCAGGGGTTACATTGTGGTCTATATGAAAAAAATATCTCATAGCCTTTCCCTTGGTCGGAATAGCAAAGCGAAGAGTCCTTACATGCGTGGGCGAGAAGTCGCAAAGGCGGACCAGCTCTCGGACGCTGTTCACGCAGCAGACACATTTGCTGTTGAAAAGTTCTCCTGGCAATTCATTCATCGTGGGCAAGCGTGGAGAAAAGCGCCAGCAAGTGAAGGGCAACTAATTTTCCTCAACAAGCTGAGGCCGACCGCTGATCAATTGACCAAAGACATGGTCACCAAAGGGAAAGCCACCGACATGATCAGCAAGTTGAAATTCGGTGCCAAGGGCTGGCTCAATGATCTAGATGCAGCAAAGCGACGCGCCGAGCGAGCACGTGAAAAGCTACAGCGAGCCGGCAGCTTGAGGCAGCGTGAAAATCTCAAAGTCGGGCCTATCCCGCCAGCTCCGAATCAAACTACTGGCAATGTCGACAAACATAGGACGACCTTGGATTAGAGGACGGGAGGGATCTCTTTATACTCGAGTATTCATATCATGGATCAAGGACTAGGACATAGATGTAGCAGTGAAGGTGTAATCGCTGGCGGTCCCCAAAGCAATTAAATGTGATGATTAGACAAGTGTCCGGGCGATTTGATATTTGTGGCCCTGTGGATGCTGGCGAGCGTCTGTGGGGAAAAGTAAAGGGAAAGTACCCTGTTACCCTGTTTCTAGAAGGATGAATGTTTTGCAATTCCCTGCTTGGGTCGCACAAGCTTCGAATCTAAGAAGTGGGTGAACGCGTCATTGTGTGTTCACACTTTCAAGATGCAAGCTTCGGAGATCAAATTACCACGATGCTTTCTTGTTCATTGAATCATGGCTGCACTTCTCCATAGACTGATAGATTAGCCTAATCATGCAGCATACTTTCATGGCTCATGCTTCTTACAAGGCCGAGGCGTTGGAGCCAACCATCAACATGAGATGGTCGTATCGACTGTCAAGCTTGCAGTAGTCCATTTCCCAATTCCACTCCCATTCCCATTTGGACCTCGACTGCCATACCTTAATAAGAGTACTGTGCGAGACTGCTGACGCAACATTATCTCTGGGACGATAAGCTCGTAGCAGCTCCACAGACCTAAACACTATCCCAAGATGAGGTATTGCTTGCCATTTTCCATTCATTATTGACTATTTTCAGCGGCTCAAGAGTGGAGAGTCAAGACCAAGGAGTTGAGGGCGTTCCCTATACAAAGACATCAGGCGAGTCAGGCTCGACCCACTACTTCTTGTTTGCAGCGGTGCAAGCAGTCTGGCCAGTGTACTCGTACCTTAAGTAACTAGGCGAGTAAAGAAGAGGGCAGGGCTAGTTCTAAAGGCAAGGGCAACCTTAAAGCACCTCTCTCGCCTCTGAGGCTCTCTGGAGTCTGGCCCTGGGGCTCACAAGGCTCGGTAGTTCTAAGCAGCCAAGCCATTCGCCCTTCGCCATCCCCCATTAGAACTAACATTTCCCATCCGCCATTCGTTCCTTTTGCTTTTGCGCCCCCTCGACAATAATAAGTACACAATACAAGTTACAAACAATACGCGACGTCGCTGTCGCTGTTGCCGTCGACTTAAGCAGCCTGCTGCTTGGTTCAATGAACAGGACCTTGTCGGGCTCCTCCCAGGAAACCGACAACGCAGACCCAGTCGAGGCTGGGACCCCCTCCTACCGTGGCCATGGATCGAAGAAGAGCTTCACGTCCGCCAAGTACGACGTGACAAGGCAATCCGATACTCTGGATCGAAGGAAAGTCGAAAAGGTTCTTGGGACCCCTTCATCTCTGTCCAATGGGACCAATACACCGTCTGAGAATAGGCCAGGGGCTTCCAAAAAGCATGCGCCTCTGGTACCTGGCGAAGACGTTGACACCATGGCTGATTCTCGGATCTGGCGACGATCCCGAGTTCGAAGCCCATGGCGAAGCTCCTGGCTGACCGTTGCCATTACTGCTTTGTCTCTCGTCCTACTCCTCTCCATAGTACATGCCTTTCTCACAAGACAGCTCGATCCGAAGGGATGCGACATGTGCTGGTCTCGACCCATCTACATGAAATTTAATGATTTCGATACCGAGCACACGCGCTTCGCCACTAAATACTCTTTACACTTGCTACGGGAGGGAGGATTTGATGAAGATCCGAAGGTGGGAACTTGAGAGGCCTTCCCTAATTCAAACCAAGCTGACGGTGCGTAGGTCAAGGGTGTCCCTGTGCTCTTCGTACCAGGGAACGCGGGCAGCTACAAGCAATCGAGATGTCTCGCCTTCGAGGCTGCTCAGTACTACCACAACAACATTCAGACAAACCCAAAAGCATTGGAAGAAGGGATGACAAGTCTGGATTTCTTTGCTGTTGACTTTAACGAAGACTTCTCCGCTTTTCATGGACAAACTATATTGGACCAAGCAGAGTATCTGAATGACGCAGTGGCATACATCCTGTCCCTATATCATGACCCTCGAAGAGCCCAGCGCGATCCTGGGCTGCCTGACCCGAGCTCGGTCATCCTGATCGGACATTCTATGGGCGGCGTAGTTGCTCGGACTATGCTCACAATGTCCAATTACCAAGCTAACTCCATCAATACCATCGTGACAATGTCCGCGCCCCATGCGCGACCCCCAGTGTCTGTCGACGCGGGATCTGTAAATCTGTACAAAAAGATCAACGACTACTGGAGACATGCTTATACCCAGAAATGGGCCAACGACAATCCATTATGGCATGTCACTTTGGTCTCAATCGCTGGAGGAGGCTTGGATACTGTCGTGCCCTCCGATTTTGCCAGTGTGGAGTCGATCGTGCCAAATACCCATGGGTTCACTGTGTTTACCTCAGGTATTCCCACTGTGTGGACAGGCGCAGATCACATTCAGACTACATGGTGTGTTCAATTGATGAAGCCAATTGTGCGATCGCTGTACAGCATTCTGGATGTGCATCGGCCAACCCAGACGAAGCCTAGAGCGGAACGAATGCGTATGTTCATGAAATGGTACTTGACTGGGATGGAAGACGTCTCGGAGAAGACTCTGTCGCACAGTGAACCTCGGTCTTTACTACCATCGGAAGACGAATCAAAGGATCTGTTGTCCCTGGGAGACAGACTTGTGATAAGGCAGCTCGGGAGAACGAAGGAACCAAAGCCGTACCTGCTTCCAATACCTGTACAGACTACGCCAGGAACTAAGAGCTTTACCTTGTTAACTGACCAACGCCTTGAAGATCCCGTGGTCACTGGCAAATTAGAGGTCCTATTCTGCAGCGTCTTCCCGCTCCAGCCGGGCCAGTCATCGACATTATTCTCAATGAATCTGGACCTTCTGGGCGATAGCTCGGGCTCTGCTAGACTGGCTTGCAAGTCAGCTGCCTCGGATGTTATAATGCTTCCATCGTCTTCGAGGGTGTCCAGTCAGCCATTCGATAAAGCTCAGCCACTGTCGTACCTCCAGTATCACTTGGAAGATTTGACCGATTTCCAATTTGTCGCCGTGGTAGACAAAGCTACAGAACAAGCTGATGGATGGGTCATTGCTGAGTTCAACAGCAAGGACCTCTCAAACATTGAAACCAACGCAAGTCTGCACAGACTGCTGGCTTTTGGCTTGCGTCTCAGGCTACCAGCAACTGGGTCCTTAGTCACAACAGTCAAGATTCCAGCCCTCCTCTCCAGTTTGCTTTCCTTCAAGTTGAGTATCGGCAAACAAGCATGCGGCGAAAATGTGGAGCTGTTTACACCATTGCTGCGCCAGTACCTTTCCGAGCCTCATGAGTCTAAGTTCTTTGTCAATGTCAAAGAGGCCAATATCAGTCTGCATGGTATTGCCCCATTCATGCCGCCGCCATTACGTGCACACGCTACCAAGGAGGGGGTGTCGCTGCAATTTTGGACCGACCCTACCTGCAATTCATCGATTGATGTCTCGATGGACATTGATGTTGCCGGGAGCATGGGAAAATTGGTGATGCGCTACAGGATGGTATTTGCCGCTTTCCCAATAGTAGTTGTGGCTCTAGTGCTCCGAAAACAATTCAAGGTGTACGATGATAGTGGTATCTTCATCCCCTTTGGAGAATCGTTGGACCTCTGCCTCAGATCCTCATTGCCATTACTAATTCTGGCATTAACATTCTTTGCCATCTCGTTGACGATATCGCACGCTGCGCCTGCTCAACCTGCATCCACTGGTTGGTTTGGTTGGGGAGGAAACGCTACAGAAACTGTGATCGACTTCACCAAAAACGACCTACTGCTCGGCTCAGAGGATCCGATCTTTTGGTTCTTAATTCCGCTCTTTGGGCTTCTCAGCGTTGGTGCCTGCGTCGGTATCAACTATGCCGCACTTGGATTGACCAACATGTTCTACTTGCCATACAATTACTTGACGGCTCGACCTGCTTGGGTAAAGATAGAGGATGTCAGGTAAAACACAACACTCCAGCTTTTTACAGACTTTATATGCTGATCATTGACAGTGGACGATCGGTAGCTCCAGCCTTCGTCGCGAGCTCACCCAGAAGACGAATAATAACAACCTGTATACTACTTTTCTTAGTCTCGACTTTCATTCCATATCAATTCGCATACCTAGACGCTGTCCTTGTACAACTATCCACATGCACACGGGCGTTACGACTGGTTCAAGAAACTGTAAGCTCTCCTCCTCCTTGCCTAGCACACTTTGAATTCACTAACAGACACAGCGATCGGGCGCCCACTATAATTTCTACAACTACACGCATTCAATCCTAATTCTCATGATCTGGATTCTTCCAATCAACATCCCTGTCCTTCTCGTCTGGGCGCATAATCTCGCTGTCCACTGGCTCACCCCCTTCTCCTCCCACCATAATGTTTTATCCATAATGCCCTACCTAATCCTCGTCGAGACTCTCACCTGCGGGAAAATGATCCCGAGGGTACCGACCCGAGCTCGATACATTACCAATGTGTTCTTCTTCTTCCTGGCTGTGTATGCGGCGGTTTATGGTGTGACGTACGCTTATGGCTTGCATCATTTTGCTAATGGAATTTGTGCGTGGTTGGTGGCTGTACATTTTAGTAATAGTAAGGTTTCACTGCAATCGGTGAAACAGCTGTTGGAGGGGGGAACGGAAGAGGGGGATGATAGAGGTGCTAAGAAGAGGCCATAGGTGCGCGACATATTCGTTTGGCACTGTTGCAGGCAACGGTGGTCGATGGGCGTAACGTTTAATTTCGATTGTAGATACATTTGGGATGGATTCCGGGTGACATCAATAGAACCACACACTTGAATAATGCAATGAGGCTTGGTGCGAAGGACCACAGCATACACGAAGTTGATGATTCGGTTTTAGTGCATTACTGGTGAGGTGGGAACGGTGCATATCTGATCGATCTGCGTATTTGAGTGCGAAAGTGCCCCTTAGTTGGGAATCTATCAATTGGTGGCCAAAAGACTCCCCCGTCTTCAACCAAAGGTTCTACCCTCTGCAAGCCGCTCAAAACGCCATCACCAGGTTGCCCGAGCCCAGTCTATTCCGACGCCCACAATGCAAGACATGGCATCGTAATGTGATTGAGTGGAAGACCGATATCCACCGTAAGGAAACTCTCTCTTCCCAACAAGCACGTGATGTCCATCTGGTTCATCCAAGCTACCGCAGCTCCCTATCTAGCAAGAATTCGATGACTCAGCCGTCCATCAAACTCATATTCAGGGAACGGACAGATCATCGATTGCCGTTATTACTTCCACCTCTCAAATTCCGAAACCATCCCGTAACACCGTTGCTCCCACCGCCATTACTGCTGCCCTCGCCTCCGTTTCCATGGCCACTGCTTCGATTACTCCTATGACTAGCGCTGGATCTTCTTCTATGCTGTCCGTCCTGTGGCCGTCGTTGCGCTGGAGGCTGTGACGGGGAGTGTATATGGGGATGTCCTGGAGAAGCCATGAAACTTCTTGGCTCCGGATAGTTTGGGAAACCACCGGGCATGTACGGTGGTTGCATGCCTTGTTGAGTAAAGGCTGCGTTAGGAGTCGATGCAGGGTTCACGCTGGATGGGAATTGTCCTGATCTTGCTGACGGAGATGGAGGCTGACCTGGCGCAAGTGGAGGACGCTGACTAAAGGTGCCTGTATTTTGATTTACAAAGAGGTTCTGACTTTGCCGAGGCGCCTCATGTGGAGTACGTGGTGTGTGGGCTTCATCGGGACCATCTTTGGGCATTATGCCTTGCCGGCAGTGTGGGCAGGTATCGTGTTCTTTGAGCCATGCGCCAACACACTCGCCATGGAACCAGTGTTTGCAAGGTAGTTCTGTGACTTGGTCCCCTACTTCGACGGTGTCCATGCATACCGAGCATTCGGCCTTGCCATCTTGACCCAACATCGCTTTATCGACTGTCTTTTTTGGAAGTCTTGCAATCGCTTCCGCGGAGGCAGGGCCAGGCGCGCTGCTGCCGTTAGTCTGTTCCATCATTTGCGTTATTACTCGATCGAGAGCTTCGTCGGTATAGACAGCATCGCCATGAGCGCCAGCACCAAGGATCTGGGAGAGAAAGCCAGGCATAGCGGCCATGCCGGGGTTATGAGGATTCTGTTGTGCAATATTGGCCTGCATCGTTTGAAGTAAAGTAGCGAGAACACTATAGAGGGGTCAGCCATCAGCTCCCACAAGAGCAGCACAGGACTAAGTATACTTGTGGGCTGGATTGCCAGGCTGATTATTTGGAAGAGGACCGGGACCGGCTGGAGGCCATCGGCCAGTGGCTGTGAACATTCTACCACCTGGCGGACCAGGGTTCCAAGGAGCGTTATGATGATGTTGATGTATGTGGTGGTGATGATGATCTGGGATTGGATTCTGAGCTGCAAATTCTGGACGGTTTATATGTGAGGGGCCATTCATACGTTGCATATTCCTTGCCTGAGCCTGACCTTGAGGTCTACCATGTGCATTTCTGTTGACATCCTCAAACATCGTAGAGAAAGTCTGAAAGATGGGTCCGAGTATGTCGTCCTGAGGTCGGCCTCGCGGACCTATGTTACTAGTAGATGTTCGGTAAGAGGTTCGTGTGAAGTGGACGCCGGGTGCTGGGTTCCATTCCACATGCTCAATGTCCGGCTCATCTGGATCTGGTGCCTCGGCATGCCCCCACGGGTTATGGTGATGGAGGGAATGGTGGGGGAGGCTGTCATTGCTATTGTTGTTCATGGTCATATCATCTTCGTCACCGAGATCGATCGTGTTATCTCGAGGGTCAGAGCGCTCGTCAATCTATGTCGGCCTGTTAGTCTTGTTCAACATTAGAACTACTCAAGGATGGATGTGATTCTGAGGAGGCTCACAATTTCTACAGCATCCGACTGACACTGTGGACACTCTAAACCATGCTGATCTTTGAACCACTCGTTTGAACATGCGTGACAGAAGACAAGCTCTCTTGACTGTCCCTCACGCTCTGCCATCGCCGTCAAGCTTTTAAGCCGTGTTACTATCAAAGGGAGCCCTTCTTAATCAGGGCTCCGTGCAAGGCAGCTGGTTTAGCTGGTTAAGAGGTGTGATGCCGTGAGATGACAGCACCTGGAAACTGCTGGTGGCTGGCCTGTGGCGTGTCGGAGGATTAGGAGCTGAGGTGCTTATCGTGATCGGGCAAAAGAGAATTGCAAGAAGATTGGGCTTGCTTCATGCGCCAAGGCAGCGGCGATATGTCATATATGGGAGAATACAGGCGATGAATGATAATGAATACAGAGATGAATCTTCAATGTGTAGAGTAGGTAGTAAGGTAAGTGAACAAAGAAAAGCGTGAGGTACACAGCATGCCATGGACAGTGGCACAAACTCCGGTGACTGAAAAAGCCACGCTAATGACGCTAATGACGAACGTTTCTGATAGACCCTGCGGCCTGGCTTGCCTGGCTTGTCAGGTTCCCTACTCCATACTACTCGTACTATTCCATACCAAAAATAGGTAAAGTCAAACAAATATGGCTGGTAAGGTACTATCAATGTACTGTACGCTAGATTATGAGCAGGTGTTCTAGCAAACCCCTGAAACGACTTCGCTAAAGACAGATCTTCAAAATGGGCGCAATCATGGCCTCCATCCTTCCATACTTTTCTTCGCCCTTCATCATCCTCCATCAGCCACATGCCGCTCTCACTTGACCATTATGTGCATCCCGAAATATCACCTTACCATCACCCTTCGACGAGATGACTTAAAGCATTGGCCGCACGCAGAGCACAGTGGAATGTCCACAATGGGTTTCTTGATTGCTTTCAGGTGTTTTTGCAAAGGTATCCTAGCCCGAAACGCCATACAATGTCAAGGCGAAATGTTCTCAGCGGCAAATCACTTTTTACCTCCTTCTTGCTCCTTTGAAGATCATGGCACCTACCCCCGCTGCTGCGATAGCCACGCCGCTCAGTATTGCTACTCCCATCAGACCCTCTTTCGCGACCTTGTCGTCTATAAGACCCCTCAAGCTTCCTGCCTGTAGATTCGCTGGCTCGTGATCCAAGAGAAGGTCATTATATCTCCTGGCTTCTGCGTAGTTCCCCAATTTGTAGTTGCCTAACGCCAGATAGTACAGACATTCTCGTCTCCGTTCCGGTGCATTCCTGAATATATCTGACAGCAGTCGGACACCCTCCTGTTGCTCGCTTCGAGATGAGGATTTGATCAGGCCCTGCGCATGTATGAGTCAGTAATACCGAAAATTTGCGCTCTATCTGGCCCACCCATGCGTAATTAAATTTGGTCTGGACGCCCACGTAAGGTCCCTCTTTCTCGTATTGCGCACGAAGCACTCCGAGTTCGTCAGGCTTCAACGGGCTGCGTAGCTTTTCGGTGAGCATGTCATATTTCCAAAATACCAATCCAGGACGACGACGAACCTATCAGCATCTGCTGCGTCTAGAAACCGTTGCGCCCTGTCAGCTGGTAGCTCTGCTGGGAGCATATTTACCAAAGGAACAAGAACGTAAAGGGGGCTTACATGGCAAATTCTCAGAGCCCATGATAGTAATTCTGCCTTTTTTACACTTGAAAAAACACACGCAACTTGCAGTGACACAGGGACGTTGCCAATGAGTCGTGGAAATTGAGAGAGGAGACGCTTCGTCACAAGCTGTGGCGCTCCAAGCTAGCGGCGGATCAGCCACTGTCGATCATTTTCAATGTTTACTTTTCATTTTCGCATGACAACGGCCTCTCACAACTTTCTTTAGGGCCACTCTACTTGCTTCAATTCATTGCGGCACTGGACTCTCTCGTTACTGTTCTGCTTTGTACAGCAACCTGCGCCGTCAACATCTGCTGACAAATTGACCCTACTTTACTTGAACACGTGCCTTCAAAGATGTTGTTCGACGAGGATCCAGCGATGGTACGACCCTTGGAATGCGGCGCAAGGTAGACTTGTATACTGACTGTATCTATAGCTAGTACAAAGTACTATGGCAAATTTCCACATCGATACCGACAAGGTCGCCATTGGCCGCATCAATGAGTCCCTCTCTACGCTCCAGCAAGCTCGTGACCTACGACTCAGAGAAGCTGAGAGTGCCCTCAAGAGTGCGCAAAATCTTCTTTTATGCTGGGTTGACTAGGTGCTTATTGATCCCACAGAATTATCACGTAGTCTGGCAACAACGTCGCAGCAGCACAACGAAGTAATCTCCGCACAAAATAGCACAGACCATGCGTCACAGATTGTTGAGCTCGACACCAGGAAGTTTCGAGTGGCCAAAGCAGCTTCAGACCTCGAGATTGAAGGAGAAAGGCTTGAACAGGAGCTAGAGAATCTTAAGGGTCAGCTGCACGAATTAGATGTCCAGGGACCAGAAGGAGATGATACAGCAAGGACAAGGAGGGAGATCCATGACCCTGCGATGTGAGTATGCACAACAGTGCATTTGGAACACAGCTAATGCTCTGCACGACCAGATTGAAGCTGAAGATATATGGCTCACTGGGTATTGACATGGAAGCGGACAGCACTGGGACATATAACAAAGCTGTTGTGAGGAACGTTCGAAAAGGAGATGTGCAAGTGATCAATATCGATGCTAGAATGTCAAAGTTCTTTTACTCGAATTTCATATGGCAGTCGATGCAATGAAATGTAAAAAATACTCGGTTGGATACCCAGGAGGACGGACTTGGGTAAGAAGTCGTTGGCATTTTAAAACGTACTTGGGCAGGAGGTCGTCTTATCAGCGAGAAAGGGGGGGAAAGGATGTCTTCATGTGAGGAAGAAACGATTCACGACGTCCTTCATCCACTATGGAGAGCCACCCGACCGAGGCGGTACCTTGCATGAGTTGTTACGAAGTGCTCTTATACCGAATTTATCCCTTTTAGCCTCTCGTAACAGTATGTATGTAGTCGTAGAGAGGAGCAATTGAGAAGGAAATGAGGGGGCGCCAATCGTGTGAGACAGGCTCTCGAGTAAAGGCGCTTTGTTGCTTAAAGAAGGCTCGTCCCGCCAGCAACTTTACCTAGCCTGCCCGGTGGCCGAATCTGCTTATGGCTGCATCTCAAATTCTAGAATTCTTCCCCCCTTTCATAGCAGCATGCCTCGACATAGACCTCCAACCTCAGGATATGCACGGATAGCTCAAGCGGATGAAGAGAATTCATACCAAGATGATTCGGAAGAGGACGATGCTTACCGAGTTCCTCGAACCATTTCTACTCCCTCAGCGCCTCGGTATGCTCCCATTCAACCACAACCCCATGGGTCCATGAACCCAGAATCTATCGAAATTATTCCCAGACATCAAAGAAGGCCTAGTACCGGGAAGCGGCGTTTGCGAAGGAGGTCATCCGGTGTAGACATCAAAGCAATCAATGCTAGGCTGGAAAAATGGGCAGAAGAGATAGCCTCGAAGTTCAAGATTAACAGGGTGAAGGGCAAGACACAAGAAGAGGAGCAACTAGAAATCAAGCACTCTGTCTTCCAAGCTCCAGATGGGTACCGGCCTGCCAGCGTGGAAACGCTTGCGTCGTCGGATGTTGCAGAAACCCAAGGCGACCGTGTGACCAAGATTGGGTTCGATGATGTTGTGGAAAGCGTCAAAGTCGCGATCGAGCTTGGCGTACATCCCAAAATGATTTCACAAGGAAGCTCAGGAAGCTACTTCGCGCGGAATAGTGATGGCAAGATTGTGGGCGTGTTCAAGCCAAAGGACGAAGAACCATATGCGTCAAGAAACCCGAAATGGACTAAATGGCTGCACCGAAACCTTTTCCCTTGCTGTTTCGGCAGAGCCTGTCTGATACCCAACCTTTCATACGTTTCCGAAGCCGCAGCATTCGTTTTAGACAGCAGATTGAGGACTAATCTGGTGCCCTACACGGACATTGTCTACCTTTCATCCAAATCCTTCCACTATGACTTTTGGGACAGATCGAACTATTACAGGAAGAGAAAGCCATTTCCAGCCAAGGTTGGAAGTTTCCAAGTCTTTCTTAAGGGCTTTAAGGACGCAAATTTATTTCTAAGAGATCATCCATGGCCAGATCAAGTCAACTCTGGGTTCCGGCCTGATGACGCTCCTCGGTGGAGGAAGAAGCCTTGGACAGAGACCTGCCGGCCAGGCAGTGCCATTTCAGAAGATGACGAAGAAATAAGAAGCGAGATCCGTTCAACCAATGGTGAAGACAACACTAATGCGCAGGACAAGAGGTTCATGTGGACAGACAGTATTAAGCAATCATTCAGGGAGGAATTGGAAAAGCTTGTCATTCTCGATTATATTATGAGGAATACGGATCGTGGTCTAGATAATTGGATGGTCCGAGTAGACGAGCAGACTCAGGAAGTTTCGATCGTTGCAGAACCCCCACATATGAACGGGAGCATCGAGGAAAGGCCGTTGCCTATGACCAAACAAAGCAATGATGGCGCCGGGAACCCTAGCAATTCCCCATACAAGCGCCAAGAGGCAATGACTACGAGAAGTAGATCAGGAACGCCTCCAGGACCAGATTCTAGCACAGGTGCCTCGATCTCTCTTGGAGCAATTGATAATAGCTTGTCGTGGCCCTGGAAGCACCCTGACGCCGTAAGTCACTGCATATAGCTCATATCAGCTTTACTAACGAGCTTCCAGTGGCGGAGTTTTCCTTTCGGCTGGCTATTTCTCCCAGTATCTCTGATTGGTCAACCCTTCTCGCAAAAGACTCGTGATCACTTTCTTCCCCTTCTAACGTCTACGGCATGGTGGAGTGAAACGCAATTGGCTCTACGTCGTTGTTTTAGTCAAGATTCTGACTTCAAGGAGAAGATGTTTGCCAGACAGATCGCAGTCATGAAAGGACAGGCCTGGAACGTTGTCGAGACCCTGAAAACGTCTGACCATGGTCCTCTGGAGTTGACTCGGCGAACTCGTGTGTGTGTGTGGGATGATCTCGTCGATATTCCCGTCGCAATCCCAATGAGGGTGCCTTCAGGAGAGATGCGACGCCGGAGAGACAAGGACCTGCGGCGTAGCATAGAGGAAGAGGAAATGGATATCAGTACTGCGAATGCTTCTGTGCCCGCTCCACAACACGACCTTCTTGGCTTGTCGTCTCCTACCACGGATCTACCCAATCCCAATCGCTTTGATCTTTCACGCAATAACAGCTCATCTGACCTAGGACAGCTCTCCAATGGCTCAGAATCCCCAGCGAACATTCATGGGCCGCTGCTAGATGAGCAAATTGATCTTGATCAAGCTAAGATGAGCTATGCCAATAATACCAGACCTAGTGCCACAAGGTCGAAGACGCGAGTCAGCTTCGAAGGGCATCGAAAGTCGCAAAGCTCTAGTAGCCAGCGTCGACGATACTCATTCTCGACAAGGTACGGCAGCGGAGGGCAGCTGGGTGACGGGGATGATCTGGAAGGTGATCTCGGCTACTCCGCTGCAGAAGGTATGGAGGGCAATCAGCGAAAGGTCATTGTAGAGAGGTTGGAGACGGTGAAGAGCAAAAACCCAGTATTCACTTGGTGCTAGGCTCTCTTGTTTGGCTGGTAATTATGGAGTGTATCTGAGAAAGATTCACGTTGACGCATAGCGTGGAGTTCTGGGAATGAAGCATTACGAGGTCGTCTCTGGATTCACATCTGTTGTATGACCTAGCCTGCTACCTTTATACATCAATTCTAGATTAATTCAGGATCTGCGGTGCCCAGTAGATACAATGTCCAGTACGGGCAATGCAGCAGTGATCTTCGCATTCTTGTGTACTGACTTTTGTCAAATACAGGGTACAGTCATACGAGTAGCAGTATGTTATGATGGCGTTTGAGATATGATGGTGTTTGAGCTTCTGCCTCCCCTGTGAGGCTCAAAAGGATGCACTATGGTATAAGGGTGTTCCCGTAGCGTCAACGCACGTCAAATGTGGCGTTCTCTTTGCCGAGATCTGATACATGAAGTCGATTCCATTCCCGTCCCATCACTTTTCGAGGAACGGCCTTTTCATTGATTTGTCCGTCACGTGGACTTTTTACTAACCTCACCTCACACCTCACATCACTTGGCTTCCATTCCAATTCACTCTACAATGAACATAAAACTCACCGCCCTCCCTCGAATTCCACCACTTGCAGCTACATCCTCATCTGCCACCCCACGATGACCACATAGCCACGGTTATACGATACAAAGTCATGGCTTCATACACAGGTACCAACGGTATCTCAACGTCTGCAGCAATGCTGATGGATCCAAAAGCTATGAAGAAGCACCTGGCGAACGGTACACCTTCCTCATCTCGTTCTGACTCGTCCCTTATGCTTCCTCGTCAGAGCAGCGAACCCCTTCTTTCTACAGTGTCTTTACATGCACCTATGACCTTTGAAACGAAAAACTCGCTATCCAAGGATGATGCTTACCAAGTCTTCGAAGAAAAAGGCAAAAAGGCATCTAATGCCCAGGTCGCGGCACAGTATTCTTCGAGTCAGCCCACCGCACGTCAACTCCTCGACCCGAAGGGCTTCAATAAGACTGAGAAGCGCGACGAATCTCGTAATATGGAAACAGAGTCTACGGAATTAGGACACCCAAGTGCTTCACCTTACCCCCACTATCTCAACGGTCGGCATGCTGAGCTCAGTGGCAATGGTCCACACAAACGTGACTATGATGATTACGAGGGCAAAGGCATTGGCAGTCTCATTGAACGGGTCCACAACATCTCCCAGCGTGAGGAGCGAGCCCAAAAGAAGCAGAAGAGCGAGACATTCGGAGAGGATGACAAGGACAAGAAGGCGGCATTTGCTGGCGGTGGCAAAGGCGGTGAGATTGGTGAATACATGAGGCAGAAAAAGAAGGAAGGCCTTGACGAGTCTGGTCCGATCAATGCAGTCGTTGATCTTACTGGAGGCATGTCTACTTGGACCTGATGCTTGGGCCTTCGTGTACTGACAGAGACGCTAGGTGATGATGAAGAAGAGGTCGTACTCGTCAGCGATAGCAATGAGAACGAAGTCTGCTACGGCCGTTTGGAAGGCACTAAGGTTCATGCACATCAGCTCCCATGTCCAAGCGGCAAAGCCGTGTACCTCAGCAAAGGACAATGGCCTTCAATGAAAATCCAACTGCGGCGCTACCCAGGCAAAGACAATATCATACGGGTTATTGATCCCATGGGTAAAGATTTTGGTAACGTTGATGTCCGCACTTCAATCGCTCTTGCCAAAATCATGGACTCGAAGAACCCCAAGTTTCGACCCCAGGCTCGATTGATCGCCCGCACTAGAAAAAACGACGAATACCCCAGCAAGGATTGCTCCGAGTATCTTGATATGACGCTCAATCTTTACGGACCTAAAAGCAAGGTTCACGTCATGGGCAAGTTCTTGAGTCAGAAGAATCTGTGGCTTCGTCCGCCTTTCATGGTAGATGCCAATGTTGAGATCATTAATCCTCACCAACCAGTGGCAGCGACCCCAAGGACTAACAATGGTGGTACTTCGTCATCCAGTATTGGCCCAGGCTCTGGCTATGTCACTCGCACCGTTGAGGAGGTTCGGAACGACGTCATTGGCATGTTTGATTCTTTGCAACAGTCGGAAAATCTTCCCGAAATGAATGCCGATTCTCGCGTGACTACAGAGCTTTTGGGTCATCAAAAACAAGGCCTCTTCTTCCTCACCGAGAAAGAAAAAGAGCGCGTTTTCAGCGACGTCGAGGAGGACAACAATTCTTTGTGGCGTTTAAAATTACATGACAATGGTCGACGTTCGTACTATAATGTCATCACTGGCAAAGAGGAGCGCAATAAGCCTCCTGAGGTTCTCGGCGGAATCTTAGCAGATATGATGGGCTTAGGAAAGACTCTCAGCATACTTGCGCTTATCGTTGGGAGCCTTCAGGAAGCGAAGGATTTCGAGAAGCAACCATGCCCAGAGACAGACGGTGAGAAATCGCTAATTCGAAATTCTAAAACGACGTTGCTGGTTTCGCCTTTGAGTACAGTGGCCAATTGGGAGGACCAAATCGCCACTCACATCAAGCCAAAGACCTTGAAATACTACGTGTATCATGGTGGAAATCGCGTTCGCGATATTGACGAACTTGCCAAGTACGATGTTGTGATCACTACTTACAGCATCGTGTCAAGTGAATTCATGGGGCGTGGCAGCAAAGGACGAGATTTAAACCCTTTGCTCCAGACTAACTTCTTTCGCATTGTCCTCGATGAGGCTCACATGATTCGTGAGCAGTCGACTCGGCAATCACAAGCCATCTGCGCCCTTTCGGCGCAGAGAAGATGGGCGGTCACTGGAACCCCTGTGCAAAACAGATTGGATGATTTGGGAGCCCTTATTAAATTTCTGCGAATCAAGCCATTCAGCGAGAAAGGTGGATTTGCTCAGTTCATTCTTAGCCCCTTTAAGAACGCGGATCCAGAGATCCTACCCAAGCTGAGGTTACTGGTGGACAGCATTACCCTCAGGCGTCTCAAGGATCGTATCGACCTCCCTGGCCGTCATGATCAAATCGTCAAACTGCCCTTCAGCGATGATGAACAGACTTTGTATGACTGGTTTGCCAAGGACTCGCAGAACAAACTAAAGATCATCGCTGGCGAACAGAGGAAGAGCCTCGCCGGAAAGTCGTATGCTCATATCCTTCGAGCGATCATGCGGCTCCGTTTGATCTGCGCGCACGGTCGCGAACTTCTTAGTGAGGATGACCTTAAGATTACCGAAGGCTTTAGCTTAGACAATGCAATCAACCTTGATGACGATGAGGAAGATAACCGAGCAGCTCTGACCCCAAAACTCGCATACGAAATGTTTATGCTGTTTTCAGAAAGCGACACGGACGCCTGTGCACAATGCAACAAGAAGATCGAGGTTACAGACAATGAGGACACCGCTAACGACAATGATGTTGTCATTGGCTACATGCTTCCATGCTATCAAATGAACTGCAAAGAATGCATGGCGACAAATCGTCCCATTTTTGAACAGAGTATGCCAAATGAACATCGCTTCAGCTGTCCATTCTGCGGAGGGATCCATCGGACTTCGTTTTTCGAGATCACTAAGGACGGCATTGAGGCTGCAGAGGAACAGCGAGCACTGGCTCGCGAAAATCCCCGACAAGCAAAGATCATGGGTCGTTACGGGGGACCTCATACAAAGGTCAAAGCCCTCATACAATCTCTCAAGGAGTCTCAGGTCGAGAGCGACAGTCTGCCATCCGGTGAACAGCCTATCAAGAGCGTTATCTTTTCCGGTTGGACAGCCAATCTCGACCTTATTCAGATCGCTTTAGAAGATAACAACATCAGATACGTACGCCTAGACGGTAAAATGAGCCGCAAGAATCGGAACGCGTCGCTGGATGCCTTCCGTGATGATTCGGAAGTTTGCGTTATTCTCATCTCCATTACCGCTGGTGGATTAGGCCTTAACCTGACGACTGGATCACATGTTTACGTTATGGAACCACAGTTCAACCCAGCAGCTGAAGCTCAAGCAGTAGATCGCGTCCATCGCCTTGGCCAGAAACGCGAAGTCTTCACCTGTCGCTACATAATGCAGGACAGCTTCGAGGAAAAGATGCTCGAGCTCCAGCGCAAGAAGCAGAATCTTGCTGATCTCAGCATGAATCGTGGCAAACTTGACAAGGCTGAAGCTGCGAAACGCAAGTTGGACGACTTAAGGAGTCTTTTCAAGTAATGTTTCTAGCAGTGACCTGAACGAGGTTCGTCCTTTGCGCATGGCGTCAATGGCCGCAATCCTGACCGCGTCAGGAAAACATCCAGCATTTTCACCACCTGTACACATCTCATTGCCAAATTGGGTCAGAAGCTCAAAAGACATTGAGCGATGGAAGCAATTTTCCCTCTAACACTCTTACATTTCATTTCTACGGTACTTTGACGCGTTTGGAACCACTTGGCAGACACGGATCACATTGCACGACATTACGACTCACTAAAACTCGTCAGTGTGCCCAGGTATCTTACCTTACCCATCGAGCATTCATGGACGGACACGAAATTTGACTTTAGGGGCTTTGATCTCATTATTTGCATAATGGAAGGATGGTCCTGGAGGGGGTTATTTCCCAATCCAGTGATGGTCATTGATAGGAGGAATACGTGGCGACCGTGCGTTCTTTTATCCATTTAGATCGGAGTTGGACAAACTTAGCATTGATACCCAACTGCACCTAGCTAGATTATTCATTTGCAGCATAATGCTCGTAATCAATCATGAACTATATCCTTCATAGGCATCAAAGCAATGCTTCTGGGAATAGGCAGTTGAGGCAGCTAAACTGTCAATTTCGTTAGCAGTGCTGACATGCACAGCCCCGCTGTATGTAGGAAACTTTCTGAGCAGAAGGTAGAAATCGAGTTTTGATACATTTGGCTAATGAGTCGCTCTTCCATCTATTATATCACCAGATCTTGGGGTATCTTCGCTATGCAGACATCAAATTTCACACTGGAAACGCACCCCACGGCTACACTAAAGCGTTCCAACAACTTAAAGCGCCACCCGTCATCGAACCTACCTTAACCCAGACTTGCAAGTGTAGCTGCCAAGGTCCCCTTGTCATATTTGACGTATTTTCCCCTTCCCCGATCCAACGCTTCATACCTATCCCAAAACCTAGCATAGAGCGGCTCAACCATATTCCCAACCTCTCTACCCAATGAGCTCTTTACCTCCCTTTCCATTCCCCCACTAAGTTCCCGATGTGTCTTCACACACGCATCGAAACTGGCGTTGAATATTTTGAACTTTTCTTTGATCGCGTCCTTGTCTTTGCTACCAAGTTGTTTGACAACATCAGCTGAAGAGATGGAAGCACCTGATTGAGGCCGAGGGCCAGAGCGATTAGTGTACTGTACGTCGAAGAGGGCCGAGGAAGGTTCGCGCCAAGAGTCCATGTAGATAGATATGCCCTTCTTACGCCAAGTCTCAATCTTGGACTGGGCTGTTGGATTGGGAAGAAGCAGGGGTTCAAGGTCTGAGGAGCGGATCATTCGGTCGATGAGAGCGATGGTGTTTGAGATGAAAACTCCATGAACCGCTTTACTTTTCATAACGATACGGGCGCGGGATTCGAGAGATGTGAGATGTGCCTCGAGCGTGTCGAGGATGTAGTGGCTTAGGAGTTGGTTGCCGTCGGCACCTACATCGAAGGATTTGAGGGAGAGAACGGAAGTGGAGGAGTCGGAAGGGTGGGCGCTGTTAGAAGAGCGGGTCCAATTGCCATCGCCAAGAGAGGTAAGAATTGAGGAAAGAGATTTCGGGTAGTCCGTCAGGTTTTGAAGACGTTGCATTGTTTCGGAGGTGAAGGCTACAGCTGAGCCGTCTGCTGGGAGGGTGGTCATAGCGCTGATACGGCGACGTTGATCCTCGATGAGGTCTGGGAGAGAAGATTTGGCCGTTTCTCGGATCGGCTTTAGGGCATCAGCAAAGGGCAATTTGACGTCTCCTGCTGCTGCATTCACGCGATGCGCTACGTTGGTGACAATTTCGATTATCTCGAAAGCGAGGAAGCAGTCTGTATTCAAATTCTGCTTGATATACGTATTCAGCTCGCGCAAAGTCTTGGCGAAGTCGACTAAAGCCTTCCGACAGGTTTCCTCAATAGCCCTACTCCAGTCGTCGTTAGGGAAGATGGCGGAGACGTTCTGGAGTTCAGCGAGGAAAAGACCTTCAATAGCACTACCATATGTACTAATCGCACTACTCCCTTGCCGGTACGGGTCATCGGTGTTCTTCCTCTTGGATGTACTGATAGTTGCCATAGACAAGCTTTGAAGACTGTTGACTAGGTAAGGGCTGCGACATTCAGCATAAATCCGTATTGATGGTGACTCCCGCTGGTTGAAGGCAGCAGCGCGTGCGCTCGGAGGAGAGACAAATCTCTCTATGGCAGCCAGATGCGATGACTTGTCTTGTGCAAAGACGGGAAATGGTAAATCTGCAAGATATCAGCATACCAAATTTTTGGGGGATCTTGATGTAAAAACTCACCTTTAGTGATGAAATGTAATGGCTCGACCGGGCGGTCGTTGTCGAGAAGCGCATTTCGGAATAGCTCTTGCAGTCTATTGCTACCCTCACTCAAGAGCTCGTTAAAGTCGCCGATGGCCTGCTGGTTGGCCCGTAAATTGGTGGTGGTCATCTGGGAAAGCGCTCGCTCAATCCGCTTGAGTGAAGCCATGTACTCTGTCAAGCCAATTTTAGCTGGACTACGGCCCGATCAGCACTGCAAACACCATGATATATGCCTTGGTAACGTACCCAGCTCGAACAATCCTTTCCTCCTTGCCTTTGTCCTGGCCTGGTTCGAGCATCTTCTCGATATGGGCATCGAGTCTATCTATGTCTGGAAAAATGCGCGTTAGCAGTGGATTCAGTCTGAACGTCAAGACACGCACTACGAATCATGACTTGGTGCTCCCTAGTATTGCTATGCACCGGTCCTATGGCGTCTTTGACCGTTCGTCCTCCACCTTCAAGGCTTGCTTGCAGCGCTCTGAGTTTCTTGGCCAATTCTCCATACTTAGCGGCGTCAGCAGAGAGGACTTCGACCTCAGCCTTCTCTTCAGCATGGGCAGCATTCCTCAGTCGCACGGCCGCCATTTTAGTTTTGATGTTCTACAACCGCTTTGTACGAGTGAATGACCCTGCGGTTTCTCCAAAGTTGATGCCAAGAGCTTGGCATTTGTGACAGCGGCTCGAGCGGGCGGCTTGCTCAAACCTTAATTTTAACTATCAGAGTCCACGTGATTTCGAGTCTGTCGATCTTTGGTTGAGCCGACAAGACCTGGGAATTCCATCATTTCACACATTGATGGTCATGTTTCTCCGACATGCGCGCAAAAGCACGTCAATCATAATTCTTGGCTCAGCATTTGGTATTGGGCTCCTTGGTCGCGCCACTACTCTACGAAACGATAGTGGCAGCGACCACTCGAAATGGCCAAGAACGCGACCCCTCGTCGCGTCGCGCCCGAAGGAAGCCAGCCAGGAACAGGAAATCGATGCAGAGAGACCTGGCTCGAAAGCTCGTACAACAGATGTTAAGAACGATGAAGTTCCTTTTTCTGAAGACGACGACAGCGCTGCATGGGCAAACTTCTCTTCAAGGTTCGCGATGGCTCGGAAATCCATTACATCAATCAATTGGTCAAAGCTTGGAGACAATATTGCAGATCGAATTCTGCCAGAGTGGGCTGTAGAGCTTCCCGATTGGGTTGCGAAATTGCAACGTGAAATGGAGATGGGCCCGGAAACCTTGGCTGAAGAAGTCTGGCAGGAAGCCCAGGACGCGAACCTTCACCCCTACATAACGACAACTGCAAGGGTAAGAATCAGCAAGGACTTATGCGCCGAGGAACTAGCATTTATCGCTCGAAGAAAAAAATACACTACTCGAGCGTTAGCGAAGTATCTTGATCTTTTAGAGGATGACATTGATCCACAAGATGTCCCCACAATAGCCGTATGCGGCTCTGGTGGAGGATTACGTGCACTGGTGGCTGGGACCTCATCATATTTGAGTGCACAAGAGGCAGGTCTCTTCGACTGCGCAACGTATACTGCCGGTGTCAGCGGCAGTTGTTGGCTGCAAACCCTTTATTATTCTACGCTCGGTGGCTGTAGACATGACAAAATTATCCAGCATCTCAAACATCGCGTCGGCGTACACATTGCGTATCCCCCAAGTTTCTTGCAAATACTGACTAGGGCGCCTACAAACAAGTATCTTCTCTCTGGGTCAATCGAAAAGCTCAAGGGAGACTCGAATGCAGAATTTGGTCTTGTGGACGTTTATGGTTTACTTCTGGCTACCCGATTGTTAGTACCGCGATATGAACTAGGCGTAGAGGGCCGCGATTTGAAGCTATCCAATCAACGCCAATATCTTGTGAATGGCGAAAATCCACTTCCCATCTATGCTGCCGTACGCCATGAAATACCAATAGAGGAACAAAAGACCGAAGAAGAGAAGGCTAAAGGTAAGACCTCGGTGGCAGCAAAGGAGAAAGCCAAGCGAGAGGCATGGTTTCAGTGGTTCGAATTCACGCCGTACGAATTATGGTGCGAAGAAATCGAGGCAGGTATACCATCGTGGAGCATTGGTCGGCGCTTCTCAAAAGGCCAGAACATGGTCAACAAAGATGGTCTTTGTCTTCCCGAGCTTGGAATTCCGTTCATGATGGGTGTGAGTTATACTTTCTGAGTTTTCCGACCTCTTTGGGCCTTATTTTCTGAGTCGTGATACATGTTCCACGAGTACTCTGCTCCCCATGCATATCTCTCACCCCATGTTCTGTCTAGTAAGCGTGATGCTGATTCCCTATTCTTCTTAAGATCTGGGGCTCAGCTTTTTGCGCTACCTTAGCTCATTACTACAAAGAAGTTCGACCTGTCATCAAAGACCTTGCTGGATTTGGTGGTATTGACGGTTTGATTGAAGAAAGAAACGATGATTTGATCAAGATGCACCCTATTCACCCAGGCACCATTCCAAATTTTGCGGTTGGTTTGCAGGGTATGCTGCCATCCACTTGTCCGAGCAGCATTTTCAAAGATGAGTCTCTTAAATTGATGGATGCGGGAATGTCGAACAATCTCCCAATATACCCTTTGCTGCGCAAAGGTCGAGATGTAGACATCATCGTCTGCTTCGACGCAAGCGCAGACATTAAACAAGAAAACTGGCTTTCTGTCGCTGATGGCTACGCCAGACAGCGAGGTGTGAAGGGCTGGCCAACTGGCGCTGGTTGGCCGAAAGCGAAGGACGAGACGAAAGCGGAGCTTGATGCTGCTGACGCTGCAACAGCGCAGCAGGCGGCTGGTAAGATCGCTGAAGCGCGCGAGAAGCAGAGAGAGCCTCAAAACAGCGCCAGGGATGTCGTTACCCAGAGTAAGGACGATAGTGACATGCAGGATGAGAACAAGAATCCAAATCAAACCGATCTGAGCTACTGTAATGTCTGGGTTGGGACGACGAAGGAGCGCAAGGTCGACACGGAACCACCGCAGGGCAAGCGCGTACACCCTGAAGACGATAAGCAACTCTTGGCACCTGATGCTGGTATTACCGTTGTCTACTTCCCCTTCGTGCCCAATCCGAAAGTAAAAGGAGTGGACCCCAATTCTTCAACATACCTGAGTACTTGGAATTTCATTTACACACCAGAGGAGATCGAAAAAGTCGTTGCCCTAGCTCGCGTCAACTTCGACGCTGGTAAAGAACAAACAATGCGTGCTGTCAGAGCTGTATATGAAAGGAAGAAGGCGAGGCGGATAGAAGCAGAAGAGAAGCAAAAGCTAAGATGGTGGAGGACCCATTGGAGGGAACATGGGGACCACTTCCAATGAAATGCAACGATGCGAATAGGTTGCGCGCTTGACATACATCTTGGCACCCTTGATCATTTGTCTGTTTATGAACCAGATAATCAATTCAACAGATCTTGCAACGCAGCTGACAAATCAATCATGTGGATCTGCCCCGAACGAGTACGACTCAGGCGATGCTGGCAACATTCACCTCAACCCATATCGGGCTATGCCAACCATTGAAGAGAAATAATCACTACCTACTTCCTACGTTATTCGTGGGTCCTGATCAAAATTTCAGGTCCAAGACTGAAAGTCGTAGACCCCACGCCCCTTCAGCGTCAATAAATGCTAGAGAGCTCGATCTCTGCTCTGACGCACCGGAACATCTGGGCATTGAAAATCGAGTAAATTTCAAGCGTACGCAATCAAGGCCATCTTCTGTCTGCGAATACGCCAATTCGGAAATTATGACCCAGCCAGCATTTATCTTTTGAGTGGGGATCCTATCCTTGACTTTTATTCCATGCAATACCTCAATGGTTGTGTTTCGGGAGCACTCAAAATAGAATAGACATTTCATCTTCTTTGGATGCAGTACAGAAGGGCAAGTATCAGTAAGGTCAGGTAAAGTCACGCACACCAACAAGCGAGTTGAGGAACAAAATCTGCGAGGAACTTACCACTACCTTAAAGTTACGATGAGGGTCAAAAGAAGCTGAGCTAGTATAAAAGAGGCACATAAGGTAAATAGAATAGATTTGTCTTTCATGATGCAATGTTTCCCATACTTAACCATTACCATACCTTGCCGTCGGCGATTTCGCAATCCACTCCAGTGGCTGAGATTCAATATTCCTCACTGACCTGACTACCTACCTCTGTCCAGCTACTCGGGGTAATTATGCCAGCCCCATCATCGCTCAGAATCTCCACTTCCTCTGTACCGGCTTGGCTTGCATGCTCACCACTACCAGCCTCAGATCGCTCGTTTTGATTATCCATTGTGTTTTCTCTAGCTACTACCTCACTGCGTGGCGGTGAATAGAAAGAGGCTGCCTGACTTTCAGCCCATTCGTTTACAGACCAATAACTTGACTGTGATGGGTGCAGGTTGTTATTGAGCTCGTTCAAATCTACGGCTGCGGAAGAGGTAGATGTGGTAGGTGTGAGGTCGAGTAATGATTCTGAGGGATGGTTGGAGACTTCATCGGTATCTATCAGCAAGTGCTGAGACCGATATGCTGCCGGTTTTGGTGGTATAGGAGGAGATGTAGGGGATTCATAGAGAAGCGGCGTCGTTGAGGGGGACGGAGACTTTTCTTCGGTATCACCTCGAAGCGTGAGAGGAGAAAAAGCCTCCGTTTCTTCGATCTTGGGCGGCCTTGTTGGGAGTGTTTCGGCATCTGCTTGGGGAATATCATCTTCTATAGTAGGAGCACCTATACCCGTCTCGTCGGAAAACGGATTTGAGAACGCAGATCCTTGGGCTGCAGCCTGAGAGTCCGCATGTCTGTTTCGAAGGCCTGTCTCCAATGGAGACTCTGCAGCAGTAGTCATTGCTGATGTATTTGCGACCTTAAGAGAGCCATCTTTGTCGACTAGGTCGTTGAAGCTCGTTTTTCCCTGAGATGAGCGCTTAGATCTCCGCCTCTCCTCTAGTATTCTGCCCCGTTCTAATATTTCCTGTCGAGCCTTTCGCCGTCGTTCAATAGCTTCTGAATCTTCGGCCTCGCGCGTAGAAGCATCTGGAGAAGCATCTCTGGACTCTGATTGTTGTGGAGCTACTTCCTCGCCGAGACTGTGCAACGCGAGAGCAACTTTGCGTCGGGATTCGTCAACCCACTGGCGGACTTGAGGATTTTCGTAGATGGCGAGACCCGCAGCGAAAAGAAGGGAGAAAGAAATGATGAGACCTGTGATCTGTTAGCCTCGTCTATATACCCAATAAGTGATTTATGAGCTGCAGGCAGCCGTAGGTCGCATCGTTATATGTTCTGCATAAGGTGAGTAAGGTACAAGAACTTACCTTTTGCTAGCGGTGCCGGCATCGTGTGAGAGGTCTATGTTGGTGATCATATGCGTCATGTACATCCAGTATGTGTAAGATGCAGATGCCTTGAAGTGGAGGTGCTGAGTGGGAAGGCACAGCCTTGGGAGATGTGCCCAGAAGCCTCCGAGCCTCCGAACTCGTCATTGAATGAGGCAAAGAGCCGCGAGCCGCCCCCACGTTCATGCGACGACGCTAAGATAAGACCTATGGTCGATACTTTACCGTACGAGTAATCGAGTATTATAGAAACGGGTTAGAAACCCTAGACACGCGACTAAATCTTGCAGTATACACTTCACCAATTGCCACATCGCTTTGACAACAGGCAAACAATTGTTCGAGAATATATCTGGTTGCTTCCTGGTCTGCCGCGGAAATGTCGCGTCCAAGCGTTGCAGCCCAGCGCAATCTCACTTTGACCGAAGAGCTGGAGAAGCTGGAACAATCCATAACATTAACGCTTCAAGGTAGCCCACTCGGTGCAGCCATTGGAATATAGTAAGCTGACAAAACATCGTCAAGAGATCGATCACAACTTCAGCCGAGCCCACCGTATCGTCACAACCAGCATTTTACCCATTGTTGAGCAATATGCCGAGCACTCGAAGAACGTCTGGGAAGGCTCCAAAGTCAGTCCTCCAAGTCTGATATTCCTCGCCTCGACTCTGACATAATCTAGTTCTGGAAACAATTCTTCGAAGCCTCCGCCAACGTCTCTCTGTCTGGCTATGAAGAGCCTCCAGTCGATGAAGAAACAAGCACAGAAGACGATCTCACAACAACAGGGACACCCTCGACATCCACCTACACCTCTACTCCTCCCCAACTCACCCCCAACAACCGCCCTTACACTGACGAAGACTCTCTCTCACCCTCCCTCAGCCGCACCACGCCGCGTCAATCGAAGCAGAAGCAGCCCGCAACGATAGCAACCTACTCCTCCCCCTACGAGACTCTGAAGCGCGAAACCCTCAACCCTGATCATAAAGACACCTCCTCATCTACCTTACCTTCCACTCCCCGCGCCGTCAATCAAATTCCAGGCGCCGACGATCCGCAATCTTCACCTTTTTTGCCCCCGTCAACCTCGCACCACACCGTCCACCGCACGCCTGCGAATGATATACTGCTTCACCGCGTCCTTGACAAAAATTGGCGTCTTCAAGCGACCCCCCACAGCACAGCACGCCTACCCCAACGGTCTAAATCGGCCAGAGAGCGGACTCCTAAACCCTCGACCGCAAATCGAGGACGCTTCAGAGACGACAGCGATGTGGAATCGAGTCCTGCCATCGCCGCACCACAATTGCATGCAGAAATCTTTGGTACGCCAGCTCGTAAGGCGAGGGTACCCGGTTTAAGCGTCTTGACGCCAGCGAGGGGGAGGGCGACGAGTGCAATAGAAAACAGTGCGAAGAAAGCCAGTTCGCAGCAGCTGGAAGGAGGCTGGGATAGTGATGAGGATGAGGATGGCATGGGGGGAGAAATTGGAATGAGTCCACCGAAGACTATGCAATTCCATGTTCCGCAGGGAAGGCTTATGAGGACGCCTGGTGGGTTTCCTTTCTCTTTCTGTGGCTACATGATGAAAGCAAAAGGATTGAGGCTGACCAATGCAGCGAGAGAGGCATCGAAGAGAATTGTCGAGGACCTGCTGCTGACTGCTGGTGGGAATGTGACTGATGATTTGGAAGAGGACAGCCCGACTATGGTTAGGAGGACGGGTGTGGAAGATGAAGACACTTTCTGAGTGATCTTCGTCTCTTTCAACATTAGACCCTCGTTTTTCACTTAAAATCTAAGAATCAATTACCCATGGCAAAATCAAACAACGGAGAGCATTCGCTCGTTGTCATAATCCATTTATACAAATAAATACACTAAATACAACAGGGCGGGGACCAGCCCAGCCCTTAGGCTAAGCCGAGTTCAGCAAGCCCTAGCAAGCCGAGCCTTAGCCGTACGATCTAATTGGCTTAGCAAGCACCAGCGAAATCCTCTCGGCTGGCTAAGCCTAGGGTTAGATTAGTAAGCAGGATTAGTAATAGATATTACTCCGTAGTAAGGGGGATACGTATAGGGGTGTTAGGGGGTAGACCCTAAGGGGAGACCCTACCCTAACTGCCAAGACCCTAATGTGGGAAGCTAGCTATATTCGGTAGATCAGCCTTGCTTAGCCGATGATAGCCTAGCCTAGCCCTAGCCCTAGCAAACGACCGGAGTCTTGGCAGCAAGCCTTAGCGGAGGCCCATCTGCTAGGCTGGCTGGGCTGGTCCCCGCCCTGTTTAATACAATAGGTATTGTGTCTCGTATATCTTGCCGCCGCAAGAGTAGCTTTACTACGCGGAGGAAACTGATGAGTATCGTGTCCGAAGGATATCCGTTCTAAAACGCTCAAATAGGTATAAAGTCAGATGCGCCCGCTTGAAATGCTGCGAAAAATAAGACGTTGGCGGTAGATGATATTCCATGGTATCCAGGGTCATTCCGCCCTTTTGTGTCTTGCCCTCCACGCCTTTCACTTCCAGTCCTGGCCAGCAGATGGTGAGTGGGCTCAAACCCCTTTTCGAGTCCTGCCAAACCATCCCCAAACTCCCATTTTGTTGTTCCTCGGGCAAGGGGGTTGCCAACGCCATTTGCAAAGGTATTGCCTTTCTCTCCTTCGCTTTGTCCCCATTCATTCGATCTCGCGGCCCTTCTGTCCAGCCGCTCACTCCCCTCTCTCGGGTTGAAAAACACCCTGACAATTTTCAATCAGAAATTGCACCGCACTATTCTTTGCCTGCGTATCCTGCATCTCCCTCGCCAGACTCTCGGGCCGCATCACCGTTGGTGCAAAAACAACGGCTACATTCGTACTCGTCATCAGATTCTCCGCCTGTTGCTCCACCACCCTCGCTAGATGAAAAATCAAAACCTCCAGCGTATCTTTGTGGTGGCTTGGAAGTTCATTAAGAGCGTGTCTCATGCTAGATATGCGGTAATTGTGGTTATTCGGGTTAGCAGGATGGGCTGGGTGCGAGGGATCGATGTCTTGGTTGGGGATGGGGAAGGCTTCGAGTAATTTGTCGTAGACTTCATAGGTGATAAGAGGAGTGGGTAGTTTGCGGAAGTATTGTTTGAGTGTTGATGTGACAGCGCTGATATCAAGATCTGGGTCGGAGATGTCGTAGTCGTTGCTGCGTTCAAAACCTTCCTTGATAGTTTGGATTTGCGAATTGCCGCCGGATTTGCGGTAGATGCCTTCGATGTCCATGCCTAGAGTGAAGGATGTCAGTGACTCAACACACACTGGAAGCGGCTTGGCATCGCAGAGACACACCTCTGGCGTCCACTTCCTGAATACAGCGCATTACAATGCCGGGAATGTTAACCCGCTCGTACTCTGCACGATGCTCAAGTTCGGAGCCAAACAAAGCTATGGCACTTGTTAGCACGGCGGAGCTAGAAGCTATGAACGACATGCTTACCTGGACCACCGTCAGAACTGATGGTAGGCATGCTCCCGTTGGGCGAGTTTTTCCACTGCTGAGGTCTCTGTTTCTGGTTTCCGAAGAGTCCTCCGAATCCTTCACGTCGATCTTGACCCTGGTTCCTAGGAAGACTATTGCCCGGAAAGTCCTGTTGTTGCATCTGGCCGTACGACATACCCTCTGGGTATTGACCCTCTCTTTGACCTCTGTTACCATCATTAAAAGCTGCCTTAAGACCTTTGGTAACGCCTTTGGCAACATTGTGACCACCCTTCTTCCAGTTGAATTTCTTGGGCTGCGCTTTGCGTATATTGACAACTTGGGGTGCTGTTAGGTAAGTAGCAGGCTCTACCTCGTGTTCCTGCACTGCGGTTGAGCCAGTCATGTTGCTTTCCGCAAGCGAAGGCCGCGGCTCACGACTGTCTATTAAACCATTCGGTCTTTCCTTGTGGTGTTGAGTGTAGATGCCGAGACCATTTGGTGGAGGTCGCGCAATATCAAGAGGTGGTCCAGAGTTTGCCTTGTACAACTCTTGAATCTGGTGCACAAGTTGGTTGTTCAATTCGGCCAATTGCGCGTTTTTTAGAGACAGCTGCTCGAACTCCTGGAAACTCTTGTCTTTGTTCTGAGTGATCCTGTCTACTTCTTCTAGAATGTCATTTCTTCGCTGAGTGAGATCTTCTATTTGCGGCGCAAAAGAATCCTTCAGCTTCTGCAGACTTTCCGCAAATTCTCGTAAGACGGCGTTACTCAACCTGCCAAGGTCCAATGGTTCTCCACTCTTCTTTGCAGCTGAAATATGTTCTGTAAGTACTTCTAACTCTCGGACCACGATTTCTTTCTGGGTGTCAAGAACGACCATCGTGGATCGCTTCTCTCGCAACTCCGTGTTCATCTGCTTGATGCTGTTCTTTGCTTCTAGTGCTGCTTCCAATTCTTGTAGTCTTTGGCCTTTTTCGTAGCCTTTCTGGCGCTCTTTACGAAGCTCGTTCTTGAACCATTCAAGCTCTTCCTTGTTCTCTGGTGAAGAAGTCATAGGGCTACTGATCTCATGAGGAAATGCAGGGCTATGCGATCCTGATGGAATCATAGGTGACTTTGGCCATTTCTGTTCCTTGGACATCCGAGTACCTCTGTCGCTGTAACTCCTAGCATGGCGAACTGAGTGTGATACCCTGCGTAAGAAACCACCTTGCTCCTGCGGCGATTCACTAGTTCCGACGCGGCCATTGTCTTCGTCCATAGTGAAATCGGCTGCATGGGGATGACGTGCTATATTAGGAGAGAGAGACTCCCCATTTCGTGTAGAATCTGACTTCATTGTGCTGGTTGATTCCTTGTTCGGCTTGTGGGCTGTGTTGGGTGGATTGGGTGGTACCCTTGGAGTGACAAACGAGTCGCTCGAGGAACCATCTGGATGTGCCAAGCGCTCGCGAGCACGCAAAGGAGGTGGTGGCGCATCAGGGAACTTCCCAGCGGACGGGGAATCTTGAGCTCTCGGAGTGCCTTGTTTCGAGGTCGCACTTGCGTGAGAAGGCACATTAGTCGTGGTCGGCGGTGCGGAAGCTGGTTTCTCAAAGTGACTATCCGATGTTGACATATTCGATAGCTTGCTGAGCGCTCCAGCATCCAGCTCTTTTCTGGTCATAGGCTGCTTGCCTCTTGCCAGCGAGTCACCCCTCTCCGGCAGATTCTTCAATTGCGTTGCAAGAGGTGATGAGTGTGTACTTGGAGACTCTGAGGTCTGACTCAAGGACTGTTGTGTATCTCTCGGTGAACCACTCAAAGTAGCCTCGGAGCGCGAGGAGAGGGGAGAATCATGAGGTATAATGACCTGGTGTTCTTTCACAGGTGCATTCACGTAAAGAGGAGCGGAGCTCGATTGAGCAAGCATCGTATCTACTGATGGACTCATAGGATCAGTCCGCGAGTTTCGCTTCTTCTTGGGTGCTTCTTGGAGCATGAAGTTGCCGTTCTGAGTCTCCCCATGGCGGCGATTTCGGGTGTCAGTGGGTGGCGTATCCCAAGAAGCATCAGATGCAACCGCATTGATGTATTGGTTGCTCAGATCCTTTTTCCTGCGAGTCGGGTCGGTGAAGTCTGCTGATGTCTGCCGACCTCGCTCTTGATACTGCTGGGAGATATGGGGGCTATTCGGCACAGAGGAATGGCGAGAGTCTGCAGGCGACTCGGGTTGTGTTGCCGCATTCTCTTTCTCTTGTTCTATCGGCGCTTTTCTCGAGGCTGCATTGATAGCATTGAAGTAGTCTCGGGCGTTGGGCTTGGCATCGCCTTGCTGAGGATTGCTTGTCTCCCATTGCGAATTGTTTTCGCGCCTAGAGAGAGGGGAGGGTCCAGGTGCAGGATTGGGGTCAAGAGCCATGGGGATAAAGAAGCCTTCGCCGTTGGCAGACTCTTCCGATCTTTGTGATTGTGTCGAGTTTCTATTGTTGTTTTGATATGTTGACGACGGTAGTGTTAGGTTTTCTGGGGCACACTGTGAGCTTTGGATACTTGAATCAGGTGGATGTCTTCACATACCTCGTCGCTCCTCGTCGTACGGGAGAGGGGATCTATCACGCTTATCGCTTCGCGACGAATGCGATCTCAGATTTGGAGGCCTCTTAGGTGGCCCTCGAGGTCCTTCGCCAGGCCCTTCGAGTTCTGATCTTGATCTCGAATTTCCGGGCCTTTTCTGCGTGTTCTGTGGTAGCTCTGTGGGCGTCTCAGAGTATGTTTCGGAGGGAGGACTTTCATTGTCGGGAGAGAATACGCTCTGGTTGACTGCACTTGGTGGGAGTGATGGCAGTGACTTATCCAGAAGCATAGTATTATTTGAGGGTTGTTGGAGGTGCTTTTGACGGGTCGAACCATTCCTTTGCGATTTCTTCCGCCGCCTCTGCATCAAGGATTCATGACATTCCATGCAAAAAATCCCCTGTGAAGTCCGAGCGTATTTCAGATTTTCGATCTTCTTCTTACAATTTCGGCATTTGAAGCAGGTGGCGCAAAAGGCTTGATCTCCGGTCAGGATAGCCAAGTCCTCTATCTTGTTCCCACATACACTACAGCTGTATGTGCAATTGTTGCAGATCAGCGACCCGTCGCCGAGAAGGAGGAGATTGGCATCAGAGTCAAGGATAGTGCCGCAGGTATTGCAACGGAAGCAGTCTATGTGCCATCGATTGCCAGCTGGAAGGGAGTCAGTGTATCGATCTCGTAGAGTGACCCCCATGGTTGTGAAAGAACGTACCAAGTTCGAAAGCTTTGCCTTCTTCGAGTATCTGGATGTGGCAGTGTCAGTCTTACGGCCTGCATCAGGGGGGCGGCATAGCTGAAAGGCAGTTCAGCGGCGTATGACATACCTCCCCACAGCCCTTACACGGGTATGCAATATCATCCTGATCCATAGGAGACTCAGGGAAACTGGCCGAATCCATCTTCAACAGATGACCGTGGGTTGCCAGAACCTAGGTCTGCTGTGGCTGCTATCGACACCGGACGTCAGGACGAGCGTATCGATTAGGAGCGCGAGCCTCTTCGGCTAGCCTCTATTCGGGGAAACCGGGCCAGGCTTACCCACATCGACCCGCCAAATTGGTGTCCCTTGCGAACAGAGGCAGGCTTCGGAGGGTATGAAGCCAGGTATTCCGACCGTAGGGCAAGCTTAATCGACTGCCGATTGACTGTCTGATGCGCCCAAAAGCTTGGATTGGTCTTGTGCGACAGGTACAAGGACGAGAGGCGCCAGCGACAAGCGGAAGAAAATGAGTGGATGGCCTACGGTCTGACGGACAGGGCAGAATAGGCGGAGCTGCGGGCTTCTGCTATCTTGAATACGGTCCAGTCGGGCAGAGTTCCACCCACACTGCACATTAGAAGATCAGATGAAGACTTGCGTTCGAAAGTATGTAGGTAAGATGAAAGCTGTGTAGATTGGAGGTCGTCTGAGGAAGCTTACTCTACGTAGCTTGGCTGGGGCTCCGCACCGTTTCAGAAGTTGAGAGGCTCGAGAGGGAGGATGGCAATGGAAGCAATACCTTGTGCTTCCTTCAGTATTCGTACAAAAGGGTAGAAGCTTCAAGGATGGAGCGGTAGGGAGCTAAGGGCGCAACGGCGACAAAGGTGATGTTCAGATCCAGAGTTGAGATGAATATCGATTTGCGCTAAGCGGAATTGATTGACCACCGTAGAACGGTATGAAAGTTCTCAGTTAAGGTAAGATACCTAATCTACAATAATCCTACCCTTATTCTACATACTCTCTTATAAACTACTTTCACAAAGGCATCATTGACTGTGTGAAAGTGTGCTCTGCTCCTCTCCTTTTCTCTCCTCTTCTCACCGCCAGGGCGACTTCGTTCGTGCGCTGGCGCGGTCAAATCCTGAAACACGCACCATCACTTCAAAACAGCCAAGTTGGATGTCGGTCTCCTTCATGCACGCCATACCTTACTTTAATTACAAATGTACCGCAAACCCACGGTATTGTTGATTATCATAGAGTACTCCGTATCTCTTATATAATTATTGACAATGTCTGGACCCACATAGTCACAGGTACGTAAGCAGTAGCTGTGACAATACCTGATGGTAGCCCTAGGCGTAAACTTGAGAGAACTACGGCGTATGGAGTACTGGATTCGTTTATGCATTCATGCAGACATTGCACGCACTCCTGCATCTTGGTATCTTTCGAAGATGGAAGAAAGTGAAAGTAAAAGTGAAAGTGGACTTTTGAAGATAGGACTGGAATTTCGTTTTCGTTCTATAATTGTGATTGTGATTGTGATTGGGCAAATAGCAATTGTGTAGATTACCCTGACGCCACAAAAATGCTGTCGATGGATGCAGTATTAGTGACGTGTGAAACTAGGACTCCTTAAAAGTTACCTTACTCTGTAGAACCACCTTAGGCCTTGGAACTAGGTACCCTAGGCCTTAGCTAAAGTACCCTTAAGGCTTGCGAAGACTAGCGAAGCCTTAAATTAATAGGGGACCCCAGACGGCGGTAGAACTACGGAGTACAGGCCCCCCAACCCGAATTTGCAGCCTCGCACGCTATAAACATCTCGTACGATGTATAACTGCTCAAGGTACTCCAAGGCACTCGTTATATTTACTTACAATTAGAGAAGAGTAACAACTTCTAACGCTTGGAAGCTCTCAAGGGATGTTGATACAACAAACTGACCAAAGTTCGCAGCCACGAAGTCTGTTGGAAAGAACGCAGGACCAGTGGCGAAATACGAAATACTCGTAGCGAGCGACCTCAGTACTCCGTACTGTACTGATACTAGTAAGAGTACTATACATACCTTGCTAGATCCTCCTTTCCTTATCAATCCAAAACCCCTGGCTACCTTACTCTGAGGTACTGTACCTTGCTTGGCCTTGGATCGATTGGTCCCCCACTCGCGCCGCCAGCTCACAGCCTTACGACATCGTCCCTGTCTCGCCTGCCACTAACTGTCATTTACCGTACTGTAACATGCGAAGAGGTCCAAATTCTTTTGACTCTCCTGTCTTGAGCTTAGGTTCCCTTCACCTTGCTCTTTATCATTGATAACAACTCGTCTTGTAAAATAAGGTACGACGGACTCGGTTGGGGGGTTTCAAAGCCTTGAAACGATCGCCTCTTGACAGCACTGCCCCGCCATCTCAGAGGCAACAACGTTGCAAGCTTGTAAACCTATCCTGATAGGCTGATACACAAGCCTCCGCAACCATTGCCTGATATGTCTAGACCCTGTTGTAGAATAAGCGGATAACAAAGCTAGATGCCATTGGTACGATGTAGAAGTTATTCCGTAGAAGCGCGCCTGATGTTGGCGACTGCCAACGAATCAACGACCCTCATTTCAGCAGGCTAGCCTAGTGACAACATATGCTGAATACACATTATATTTTTCCACCGAACAGTCCCAACCTTTAAGCCTGCATCAAACGTTACATTCGCCCCAAGGCTCATTTCTTGGCATTTCCCGCCTCTCGAATGGCAGAATTAAGTTGGACTGCCTACAGAGGTGCCGGCTGTGTGACGCGTTTCATGATCTTTGTTGGCTCTGGCATGTTGCTCAAAGCGTCGCTAGCAATTCGTGATCACGAAGACCTACCATTCTGCTCACTCCGTAGGGGCCGGAACCAGAGGCACCTCAGCGTGCAGAAATAAAGATGTCATGTCAGTTAATGCACCAACTGATTCATGCTTCCTTCGCATTGTAGGCAGCCCAAAATTTTGACATATTTCAAATCATTAATGCAAGATCTGTGTCTCATTTACAACGACCACGAAGACTTGAGCAACACGACTACGAGCTTCAATATTCGAGACTTTTCTAGATTCAAGCGCTTGCGGCTTCATGTCGAGTACCTACCTTAGTCTTACCAAAGACTGATGAAGATATCGCAAAGATAAGAGGATATTCGATTTCTGTTCTCAAGATCTACGAAACCCTAACTCCCATTGCTGTATGAGCTTCGTCTTGAGATGGCGCCATATCTCTCAACGTGCATCATTGATCGCACGACGTGATATGGGTCCGAGAAGCCCGCAATGAGGCTCACGTGGATGTGGAAAATACAAGATGAGTACCAGCTTTGAAGAGGCTTGCTTTGGAAACCCGACGGGTCAAACCCTTTATGCTGCACTCACGAAGTTCAAAGCCCGGTGATCAAAAAGATATGTCGGGATGCTAAGAATCAGCTTTACTGCTGGCTTTCGAGCGATCCAGGTCATGGATTTAGGAAACAGCGACTAGCCTAGAGATCTTTTTCACCCTTAGATGTGGAAGCAAAGCTTCACTAGACACCAATTCGAGGTCAGTCTTGTTGGCCAATTCGCTAGCTACAGAACGCCACGAGCAGAACCGACGTGAAATATGAGAATTGCGAATATATGTATCGCGAGCTTATCTATCTTCTAAGTGGACTAGTAATAACGCAACCGACTAGGTGACGGTGTACGAAGACTAGAGCCTTTGGCAGCCTTTGGACGTGGTGCCGCTCATTCAATTCGAGCATCAAGCCTGAGACTGAGGTGCATAAGTACGTAGCCCAAGTGTCGTAGTAATGTGGGCATTCAACTGCTGCAGTATCAAAACTCAATCTTCTTCATACTCCTCTATTTGACATTTGCAATGGGTTTGTTCCAAGACCCTGATTCACGTCGCCTTCAGTTCCCTTTAGGAGTAGAATACTCATACCTGTTGGGTCAATGACCCCTCACTGGTGCAAACTCATGCTCTATTTGTTGCGAAACGATTGCATTCAGCAGCCTCAAGAGCAGGGCAAGCTGATATGCTTGATGCTACCTTGAATTAGCCTCCAGCAAACTCTGCTAGTTTTCTTTCGAAGTAATTCACCTTCAGTATCACACCAAACCAGGGGTCTTCGATCGTAACAATTGCATGACGCTCTGCGAGTTCAATAATGTACAGTATGCAGGGACCGTCCTCGTTATCACTATCCAGCATATCTTACACCATCCTATGGCAAGACAGACGCTTCTGAACACCGCACGCCTAGCGCTCAAACCCTACGAATCCAAACGAAACGTCTCAATCGTGCAAACGTCAACATCTTGGCTCCTTCGCCTTCGCCATCTCCACCACTCTCACTCTTTCTCGCTTCGTCATTGCACCATCGCCCTCTTCCTAGCCAAGTAATACGTAATCAGGCTCCTACTCTCCTCCGACTTCCCCGTTACCAATCCCCAGAATCTTCCTTCATCGACCGTGTCGTGCAACTCAAGCACAAATTCCATGACAGCGCGGCGAACATCTGGGTTAGTGTCGCTCAGACAGCTCGATCCCAAACTGCCAAGTCGCTGCTGCTGTCCTGCGCTTAACCGCATCATGCTGCCCTTTTCTTGAGCTCGGTGCAGGAGGCCAGCGAGGACGTAGAGACCCATGAAAATAGTATTGCTCTCAACGCCAGAAGTTTCTAAACGTTCGCTTTCAAGTAAGTCGAGAACGGAGTCGATGCAGGGTGCAGGGTCGCACTGGTGGACGATCGATTCGGCGGTTTCTTCGAGACCGCAAACGATGTGTGAGGTACTGTTGTATTGCTTGCGGGTTGCCAGGACGGCGGTTAGGGCGCGAGGATAAAAGGTGGAGAATAATCTGGGTTGGTGTTGCAACAGTAGTCTCACTGTGACTAAGACCTGTGTCTTTAGATCTTGAGCTTTCGCAGCATGAGCTGCGGACTCATAATTCGGGCTCTCAAGATAATCGAGAAGAGGGAGGATCAATTCGTCGAATTTGTAACCTTCGTCCCATATGGAGTCGCCTGAGGTGCGAATCAGAGTCTGCAATTTTCGAAAGCCGTGAACGTCTAGTGTCCCAGCGCAAACTCGCTCGATAGCGCTATCGAGAATCTTGCGTGCGAGGCGCGGGTTATCGATATTCTCTTGGGCGCTGGTCCGTCGCTTCTCTTCTGCTTCTATTGTCAACCATTTCTGGTGGTATTCAGGGCTGTTGGGTTCCTCTGCTAATAGCTGGTGGTCGAAGACTCCACGGTGTTGTTTCGTTGGCTCGTTTACGGGAAGCTCCTCCAGAGCTCTTGGAGTGTGAGTCCGAGGCATAGGGTATGAATCCCCGTTTGCCGAATCTTGCACGGGATCCTCATAGACTTGGAGGGGACGCTGGTCTTGCCCATACGATAAGTTCTTTGGAGTTAGGATCTTCTCCTTCTTTGAACCGATGGCCTTTGGGCTAGGTGAGATTCTCTGAGCCTTGTCTCCATTCATCGACAAGCGATCAAAATCACTAGCTAATTTGCTGGGGCTCAATCGCGGAATAGCGCCTCCCTGTGGGTTGCTTGACCATGGTGAACCGTTCAGGCCAGAATGCTTCTTTGGGCTTGATGATTTTGGCGTACCATTAGACTCCTCGAAAGTGAAGGGATCACCAAGGTTGGTCGTTCCCGGCGATGGAGTGGTCCTGAGAGCATCAAAGGCTTGATGAGATGTCATAGGATCGACGGGCCTTGACGCTTTCAGATTTGGAACGACCATGGTGAACTCCTCCGCAGCTCTTGTTGGACTAGGCGCAGACTGCTCGTGGTTCTTATCGGAGTTGGCTACACGAGCACCTTGATGAAACCCAAATGTGTTTGTAGAGCCAGATTTGACTGGACTAAATCTGTCAGGGCTATCAAGCTTTTTAGGCGCGATTTTGACCGTGTTAAATGATTGTGCAGGCGTCTTCGGCCTCTTTGTAGGACTAACAGCAGGGCTCCTTGGCGGTGTCTCTGTCTTGCTAGGCTTCCTATTTGCGTACGGGTCTGCCGTAGCTGGCCTTGTAACGTCTGCTCTTCGTCGAGGACGAACAGGTGCGGAAGATAGAGTGCCAACTGAGGTAGTGGAGACATTGCGAGAAATAGCTGTAGACAACGAAGTCGCTGGTCTGCTCATACTCGGCTGGGCTGCGGACTTCTTTGGTGATGAGAAGGGTTCAGCGGAGCCAGGTCGGGACGGCAGGTTCTTTTCCCTCGCTGCTCTTTTCTGTGCAGCCATTACCTCTTTGATCGAAGGTTTAGTAGGGACGGAGGTAGTGCTTTTAGAGAAAACAGGTCTGCCATCTGCAGTAGCGATGTGAGCAGGCGGCGCTTTTTCAGGGTTGGGATTGGATGGATCCTTGAGCAACTGTTGCTGTTGCTTGGGATCCAGTGCACACATGATACTGTTGACCAGATCAGCTAGATCGACCAGACATATCAAAGGCATCAGTGACTTACACTTCTGACTTGTCAGGCCAACGGCGAGCGAATGCCCAATATGTAGGCCGCATGCTCTCACGAACACTTGGATCTCTATCGACCAGACCAGCCTTGAGGCATTTCTCAATCACGTCGAGTCCACCAGCGTGCTCAATCGTGCTCTTATGGTGTCCATGCTTGTTGATAATAATCCTTAGCCATCCACATGCGAAACTTCTGGGCTGAACATTTTTGTCTTGACTTGCAGCATAAATGTGCTGGGTCAATCGAGCGTGATAAGACACATGTGACAGAACAGCACTGACAGTATCATTGCCCTTAGCTGCTGTGATCTTTTTCGTATTTCCGCACAATTTGATCAGATTTTGAAGAAGAATTTCTACCATGCCGTCAAGACCGGGCCCCACAACTCTAGCAAGATCTTGGACAAGATGACATCCGAGCGTTGAGACTGTGGTTCGTAGGGAGTTGACTGTCTTCAATATGCCGTCCAGAAGGCCCTTGACACAGGAAATGAATAATATATTGAATTCTCGAGGCGCATTGCCCTTCGTGACCTTTCTCAGCTTCAAAATACTCTTCTCTCGCTTCAACCAATTTCCCTCGGATTCCTTTCCTTCGAAGTGAGGTTGCATTTCCCGGAATGTCTCTTCTAGATCTCGACCGCTCTCGATATACAAGGGTTCCAGCTGCACAGCTTCCTGTTCTGATATTGACATTGGTGGTGCATCCCCTGGTGGGTCGCTTGCTAGGCTGCTACCCTGATTCTGCGTGTGTTTCATTGGTTCATTTGTATGTATTTGCACTTGCGCAGTAGAAACATCAATATCAGCCGAAGTCCCAACACCAAGCTCTGCAAGAATGTGTTCAACAATGGTCCTTCGGACATTGCGTTGTTGCATATGCTTCTGGAGATCGTTCAAACCCCGGGTACTGGCATTTCTGTAGTCTCGTGAGAACAAGACAACCAAAGCTAATGCCATTAGATCAGTACTTACTGAAACAATTCAATGAGAGTCTCTTGCGCAGTTTTTCGAACCCCTCCATCTGCGTCCTCCAGGCAGTCGACAACGCCAGGGACAAAAGCGCGAAATTGAATATTTTTCTCTTTGCGAGTCTGAAACGGCTTAGTGGACTATCAATCATTTGCACAGCAAAAGTCTTACGCTGGCCACCCATTGCATGCCCGCTTCTTTCGCCTTTGGACTTCTGCTACTCAAAAGGTGGTCGCGCACGAAAGCCTCTACGTCTTGAGCATCCACCGCATGAAAGTCGGTGAGTGCTTGGATAGCCCGCTGTCGAATGCGCTCTTTCTGATCGGCCAAACGCTCGAGGAGGCAAGGATAGGTCTTGAGACCTTGTGATTGAAGATGCGCATGCTGGTCCTGCAGTTCCAAGCGTTTCATCAAATGGCCTAGTATCGAGAACCCAGCGTCTGCAAGATGGGGTGTTGAGATAGACTGTCGAATTACTTCGAAAAGAGGTGCCACGGCGTTCTCAGGACAATGACGGTGTTTGATTTCAGCTTTAAGCTCCGTGAGTTGCTTAAGCTTGATCTCCACAGGTTTGCCACCTTTGATTGCAGCCAAGGTATTGGTGGCCAAGTTGTCCATGGCGAGGAGAAGAGGGATTTAGCTTTGAAGGAGTACACTGGTGGTGGAGGTGTGTATCTCTTATTGTTTTGAAAAACCCCGCGTCTATGTCCATGTCCCGCGTCTATTTTGCCTTTTCCCTTAGCTTGATCTAGCCTTCCGGGTGGTAATAATACGGAGAACCGGACTTTAGGTACTTTAAGGTACCTTGACTTCTTGAATTTCATGCAGTGAGGGCTTCATGCATGCTGACAATGATTGTAGCAACTACAAAACAAAGGTTCTTAGAACACTTAGAACACAATATGACCTTACTACTGCTGCAATATTGGGCTCTAGGAGATGGAATAAAGAATACTGCATTTAACAGCCTAAACTGAATAAGTGGAGAGTAGTATACCCATCTGTCTCTTCAGTTACCAGCTGTCTTCCTCAGCTAGGAGACTTTTAATATTGTGTCACTCCTTCTCCGTTTCCGACTTCTTGGGCAGAGTATCTGAGTACTCATCCCACAGATCCGCGACCTTTTCCCCAAATAGCTGCTCCCAGAATTCGTCTTCAACGTATTTCTTCTCCTTCAGTGATAGGTTGACCTTTCTCACACTTCCGTCACCGAATTTGTTCTCAATCCATTCCAAGAAGTATGCCGTGTGCTGGTATCCAGCATCCCAATCTCCTCCCCTTGCTACTTTCCAATGAGGTGGGTTCAGTCCCGCTTTTAATCGTACGAAGTCCGCCATCCCCTCGGTCAATCCGACTGGAGCTGTGCCAAGGCCATTCCACTGCCAGCAGTGCACCATCTCATGCACGAGAACCCCTTGGATCTCGTCTTGCTGCCTCGCGCGGGGCACGTTCTTGATATATTCGAGGGAGAAATGAATCTCTTTGTGGTCATTATCTAGGTCTGAGCCAGTGGTATATGCTACGCCGTCCATTGATCGCAGAGTAAGACTAACGGAGCGAGTGGGGGGGATGTGATCATTAGCTTTCGTGGGTTGATACAAGGTCGATAGTACTGTGTTGACAGACTGGGAAAGGGAGGTAGCAGGATTATTGTGATTGAAAAAAATACTGGCTCCGGGGTGGTCCAAGTCCTGGCAAATCAGACGGAGCTTTGGACTTGGAAAGATAGGTTTCGGGCGTGGACGACGCTCTGCTGGGGATTTGCTAGATTCGCCATGAGCGATCGATCTTAGTAAGGGAGCCTCGACACCTACTCGCTATCCACATTGTTGATCGGCGTTGAATCTGGATGTTTGAGTGGTATGTGAAGTGGTAGTGGAGAAGGTGTAGGACCACTTGGTGCAGCAGACATGGCGAGAGGGGTCGGAAGGGGCTTAGGAGAGGTGAATGGCAGAGGAGATCTCCGAGTCATTTTCGTTATTATACTAATCACCAAATGCAAGGAGTAACTTCCTGCCCTGTCGAGCAGTCTCGGGTCGCAGATGAGGCCTGCAACTGCAACTGCAGCTGCAGCTAAAAGCTACCCCTGCCGGCGATCAATTCCATTGGCATCCGCTAAGAAACCTTAGTCCTAGTCTGCGGGTGAATGACGCGCCGCCAAGATTTCGTGATACGTTAGCCTTATAGCCTTTCAGACATGTTCTCATTGTTTTCCGGTTTTTTTCGAAGCTTACCTGGCATCACACAAACACAGCCCGAAGCTCTGGCCATCACTCAATGACTTGCTCTACCCACAGATATTTTCCCTTTCTTACAGCACCCAATCAATAACCATGGCTTCTCTGCTGCGCACAATCGTGGCAGGTCCTCGTGCCCGTCATCCTGAAGCAGGCCTCGATCTATGTTATGTCACAGACAACATAATTGCGACCTCTGGTCCCTCATCAACTTTTCCGCAGCGCGCCTACCGTAATCCTACCGATGCTCTCGTCAAATTTTTAGACTACAAACATGGTGAAAACTGGTCGATATGGGAGTTTCGCGCCGAAGGTACTGGCTATCCAGACAGTGAGGTCTACAATCGTATTCATCACTATCCCTGGCCAGACCATCACCCTCCCCCCTTCGCGCTGATACCAAATATCATGGCGAGTGCTCGGGATTGGCTGAAAGATCCCGATCATAAGGAAAGGGTAATGGTAGTACATTGCAAAGCTGGAAAGGGAAGAAGTGGTACTGTGGCTTGTAGCTACCTCATCAGTGAGGACGGCTGGACAATTGATGATGCTTTAATGCGATTTACTGCGAGACGGATGAGATACGGCTTCGGTGCTGGAGTCAGCATTCCAAGTCAATTGAGATGGATAAAATATGTAGATTGGTGGACAAAGCACGGCAAGATCTACGTTGAAAGGCAGATTGAAGTATTGGAGGTTCATGTATGGGGCTTGAGGGACGGGGTCAAGGTGGCAATTGAAGGCTATGTTGAAGAAGGCAAGATAATAAAGACGTTCCATACATTTGGCAGAGATGAAAGATTGGTCATGGATAAGAATGAAAAGAGACCAGATCGGCCGAATTTTTCAGATCATATCCACGAAAAGACCTTGCCTCTACATGAGCCAAAAGCACAGCCTCACTCACAATCAATTGATGATGTAGCATCGCCAACGACACTGGAACCTGGTGCGAGCGCTGTCATTTTTCGCCCTGCCAAACCTATAATCCTCCCTACTTCTGACATTAACATCGACTTTGAGCGCCGCAACAGAGCGGCATACGGCTTCACCATGGTGACATCCGTCGCCCACGTCTGGTTCAACGCATTCTTCGAGTCTCAACACTCCTCTTCTTCCTCTCAAGACTCCGTAGGCGCAGCAACGGAAAAGACTGGCCCTCCTGACGAGAGTACCGTGCCCGATAGCGGCATCTTTGAGATTGATTGGGAAGCCATGTGAGTTGTTTTTCGTAGTCCAATTTACCACATGGGCCCGAGCTCAGAGTTGCAAAACAAGTCTCAAGAGCGATTTGCTCCCCCAATCTGTCTTATGACCCAACTTCGCGTCCAGAGAGTATAAAGCTAATTTGGAAATCATCAAGGGATGGTATCAAAGGCTCCGCAAGCAAAGGAACCCGTGCTTTGGATCTCCTGGCGGTCGTCTGGCGGGCGATCGATAATGATAAGGACGGTCTTGCTAAGATCATCACCGAGCCCGCCAAAGGCGAGTCAATCCCGCAGTCGAAGCCAGCAGACTGGACGAACGCCAACAAAGACAGTGAGGCAAGTCTAGGCAAAGATCTGGGCTTGCGAACAGAAAGCCCTACGAGCGCAACCGTTAGCAAGGCGAGCAGTGCGACTGACCTCAGTGGACTGGGTGGTAGGGCCACCGACAACGATTCCGAAGCTGGCATTCGATCGCATGGGCCTGATGGTGAGGAAAGGATCCAGCATCCTGACCAGCCCAATGTCTTTATTCCGGAACCTGCATCGATGAATCACAGCAAGCCAAGAGACCAAATAGACGGCGTAGACGTTGATCAAAGGACCGAAAAATTTCAAAGTCATTCCCACAGCCCTGATATATCGCAAAAGGTGGGCTTAGGGGAAAAGGCTGGGGTGGTGGATCAGATGAAAATGGCTACCATGAACGATCTGCCCTCTTCCGAGGAGCACGTCCCTGGGCAGATTGTGAAAGAAGAGTCTGAGCCCCCAGCTACGTAGACCATTGAGTGATCTTGGCTACATCATTGAAGGCGTTGAACATAACATATCGATCGGTGCGTGGGAGTGAGAGTCATATACCCTTCACAGCGTGTAATGTTCGGCTCATAGCAAAACATGTGAAATCTCAATGCAGAGGCCAGGGGCATTTCTATCTAATTCCTCCAGCAGCTCAAATGTCAAGGTGTCGTCAAAGCACCATGATATGGTCTCGCTTTCATCTCCTAGCTCAAAGCACACAGTCAATGTGAACTATTGTGGAACATTCATTTGCTTGTCCGGTCTAGCTGCGATCACTCTCGATTCTCTTGACGAAATCTAGACGCCGTTTCGTAATGCACATATATCCTACAATACTTCCAAGCTCTCTTGAAATACTCGACGCTGCATTCCATCCCGCTTGTATTACAAAATGAATGCCTCTTCACTACCCAGCATGCTCAACGATCTCCGTCACCATCTTTCCATTCTTCAAAACGCTCCTCATCTGCTCCGGCAGCGGCTGTTCCACATAGTCATCATCCTCGTTCCGCCCAGGCACATTAATATTCACCCCTGTGCATTTGCTCGTCAATATTTCTGTCTCTAGCGACCTAGGCGAAAGGTAGATAGCAGCTCCATCTACCTGATCAAGCAGGATAGTTGGGAGCATACCCAGTACCTGCATCTCGAATTTTGGGCTCTTGATAATATCGACCGCACTAACGAGGGAATCGATAACGAGAGAACATTGCAGGCAGTTATCTATTGAGATAGCATTTGCCTTACCAATGACTCGGATAGTGGTCTTTATGCAGCGGGAAATGAGGATGGAGTGGTTAATCGCTGCATCGATTTCTAGCATTTGGCTAGGATTGTCATAATTTTCAAGAAGCCATTTATTTCCTTCCAGCTCCTTGCGTGGAGGCTTCTTTGTGCGCATGCTTTCAGGCTTGGGTTTCTTGCCAGGTATGGGAGATTTGCCGCCTAAAGATGTCTGCGACGAGGAACGACTTGGGGCAGAGGGTATAGTTGAAGAGGCGCGAAGAGAGGGGTTCTTGTGAGTCATTTCGCTTTTATCCACTTTCCGCAGACCAGCAGTAACAGATTCGCCGCGAGAGAGTTGGTCGAAGACTGCTCCCATGTCCGAAGAGCTGGCCTGAGAAGCGCCATTCGCTGGCATTGGGGATGGAGGTGGGGGACCATCAAATGATGGAAGGGGCGGTGCTGGTGGGGCTGCACCTACTGCAGACGGGGGCGGTGATAAAGATGTCTGGCCGGATTGGACTTCTTGGAGGGCATTCTGAGGGTCGGTACCGCTTTGGTTGTTCCAGGTCACACCGGTTGGATAGTGCTGTTTTACATAGGCAATTAGGGACTTGAAGATGTTGTAGAAAGCATTGACCCATTCGACGTGTTTCCGGTCCCTGTCAAAGCGTTAGCATCATTGAGATGCATTCAAGGACCACGATACTGACTTTTCCTTATACTCCTTAATGATACGATTGCCATGATATTGCGCAACGCTCAAAATCTCGCTTACGTACTCCGTAGGCTTTGGTTCAATAGTAATCCAGCCAAGCACAGCAATACCTTCCGATACAGTGGTTAGATGAGAGAAGAGTGGTGATGCTCGATTGGCTTCGCGGATGTCGTTGACTGCACCCATCATCGATTGCAACTCCTTTAAGATCTCCATATATACAGGTGACTGGATATCAGGCTTCTTGGCTTTAGTTGTGACAATCAAGAACTTGCGCTCTGCGGCGAAAGCTCGGAGTACGGCGGCAGACTTTTAGGCAGAGTGTCAGAACGTTATGCTCCAGGCTCTTCCAAGAGCCATTGTCTTTGCGGTACGGTCATACCTGCTCTGCCACTAGACCTCCAATTTCCTCACTCATATTCACAAAAGTCTTGACCTCGCCGTTAATCATAGCATCGAAGTCATCGATCACAGGAGGTAAAGCTTCGATGTGCCTAGGCGACTGAACGTTTCCCCTTGCCTGACCCATGCCCTCCGCTGCTGTCAAACCCTGGCCTAAGCTAGATTGGACACCATTTGTAGAAGGTACAGGATCACCCATATTCGGTACCATATCCTCCAGTCGAGAAGTAGCAGCTTCAAGCCTGTGCTCTAGTGTCAGCACAAGTTCCCTGGTACACTTTGGGCGGCATCTTGGAGACATTCTGAACGAACGTAGGAGATGTGGTTTATTTAGAAGGGTGTATGTCAATCTAGCAAATAACAGCAAACAAGAATAGCTGCGACATACCGCTTTATAAGCGTGGTTAAGGAGTTCATTTGTGACATTGTGAGGAGCAGAGAAACACGTTCGCCCCACAGGGCTGATTAGCGCGAGCAATCAATGACCTTATCGCACTCTAAGTCTTCGAGATCCTTCCCTTGTTCATGAACCACACGATCCAAGGGTTGAAAAGGGATGTTGCAGCTGTAATAGCGACAACAAACATCGTCTGGGAGCTAATAAGCTGTCGGAATATGTAGGTGCTCAGTGATCTGCCGGTTAAGGCTGATTAGTGGTTCTGCACTCTATCCGGCTTCAGCCAATCTCACAACACCTATTAAGGCTACTATAACTACTTTGCTATCTACATGAGCTCCACTAGCTGACCATGTGCGTCCTAGGGAGGGTCTTTTCGAGGAGTGTCGAAGATTGATGGCGCAGTTGGAGAAACGTGTCACAAGTTGCACCAAATCAGAAGAATTAATCAACCAGCAGTTTAAAGAAGAATTCTCAAGGCGACAAGCCTTGTCTGTATACAAGATGATGCAATTTGTGAGCCTAGGAATGCTCATCCTTGGTAAGCACAAGCTAATGATCATGCCTCCCTAGGCTTACATATAAATATACTTAGATGATGTATACCAATCCGGCTTACACCCTCCTCTGTACAACGTACTTGGTGGCGCTGGCAGCTACGCTGTTCTTGGAGCAAGGCTGTTCTGTAAGACAATTTCCAATTTCTATTTTCTTAGGTTGAGACCTTGGTAGGCGTCTTAGTTCCTGTTTCAAGAGGGAACTTGACATGTGTTCGAGACGTGGCTCGCTGTACACTTTCTTATCGTGAAGAAGTAATGCTGACATCAGAATGTCCTAGGCAATACCGAACACTTCTGGACATCTGCCATGCTTGGCTACGTGGCTCACACCGGCAACGATTTTCCTAATGAAATCAAGTCAGAGATTGAGACATGGAAGACAGCAAGCAACATTGTGGAAACTTCTGAGAGGCTTACCACCCGAGGCAAGAATGTGTACAGGAACGGTCTTCGAGGTAAGAATCAGTGTAGTGTTCGGAGCGAGGTTTCAAACCACAGACTTACCCATGATGCAAAAGAATTCGAATTTCTTACCGAAAAGCTTCAGATTGATGAGAACGTACTTGATGACCAGATGTTGAGGTCTCGAATCTATCACCTAATCTGCACACCAGCTCGGTGCATCAAATTGGTCAAGGGCATCCTGGAAAAGCGCACAGCCTCTCTTGCTGTCAATTCGGACCCAGCGCTGTTCGCATGGCTGAAACCGATCTTTCTATGGGAGCCGATTGAGGGCTCATGCCGACCAGAAGAACGGAGGTCTTTTTACGAAGCACTCAAATACGTCGACATCTTTTCACCCAATCGGCACGAAATGACAAGCCTTTTCAATGACTCCGAGGATACCAAGCCACAAGCTCGTGATAGTCAGCAATTCAAGCGTGACTGCTCAACAATACTAGCATTAGGTTTTGGTAATAGACCAAGCGCTCTTGTCGTAAGGATGGGAGAAGATGGCTGCGTCGTTGCGACCATGACCCGCACGCTCAAGATTCCAGTGAGTTCTATTTTCAGAGTCATCAAAGCCCAATTAAGGCCATCTCGGAGCTACAAGACATGTATCAAAAGCAATTTGTTCTCAATACATGTCTCACGACTCATTTTCAGTACGGGAAGAGAAATGCTGATTCCAGAATCATCAAGGCATATCATACCTCCAAAACCTATAATCCGGATGTTTTCGATGTCACTGGGGCAGGTAACGCCTTTATGGGGGGCTTCGCAGCTGGCTTGGTGTCGCATGACGAACTTAAAAAGATGGGAATGACGGAATTTGAGGTCGGTGCAATTTACGGGCAAGTGGCTGCGAGCTTTGCAATCGAGCAGGTTGGTATGCCGAAATTGACCTACGATGCCAATGGACAGGACCTTTGGAATGGCGAGAGTGTAGAGGAGCGCCTGACAACTTTCTGCCAAACAATTCTCAAGTATCCAGACATCGAGATGCTTCAACCGTTGACGGAAGAAGCGCGGAGGAAGCAGTCACTTTTTCTTCCTAGCGGACGGATCCATAAAGAGGGGTTGTGATCTGCAGGAGAACGAGGAGATAATCATGTTCCCCCAATTGACCAGCAAATTGCTCCCCTGAGGCGTAACGGACACAGGCGGAGTTTAGGTTCAGCATTAGATACCCAAAATCGAGCGGCCGCGAGGGCAGTGATACGTACATGTGCCTTCAGGAATAAGAAAGCTCTTGTAGAATCATTCATCAGGTAAATTTTGCTTCGTAGATAGACTGTACATTGCTCCTTCATAGAGAATGCATACTTGTCAATGGCACCCATGCTTTAATACTCATTTGCCTTGGATATAATCGTTCCGTAAACGCCTGGGGTTTTCTAGGTATTGGCCGTAATGGCCGTAATGCTATTGCTCTCCTGCCGCATCCTTCGCTGCTTCCGCCCGCTCGTACTCTATTATCTGCCTGCTCCAACTTTACGTATAAGTCAGCATGGCACAGCACATTGATCTGGTAGTGATAGGATCGAACGAACTATCTGCTTGGGAAGAATCGCCCCTTTTCCGGCATCTTATGCCTAAATTCCCTCTCTGCACTGATATTCCATGCAATAGCCGTGATACCAACAATAACAACACCCATTACCGCAGTATTTGCTTTCCAATTGGCAGGCTGCGCATACCATCCCCCTGCCGGTGACCAGACATGCTTGGGGTATCTGCATGCCTGTAAGCCATTTTCTATCGATTCCGGTGCGCAAAGTGATCTATCCAAAGCTTCACGTACGGTATTTTTCCTCCACCGCCATGACCAATCGAGGCCCCCTTCGCCGTGGTAGTCTTCGTGCTATGATCACCCTCCATTATGTTGGCGCAGGCTTTTAGTGCGGAGGGACAAGGTGAGGTGAGGTGAGGTTGCGGAAACAGTGTTTTCTTGGCACTGGAGTTGATGATCGACATAGATCTTACTCCGTACTGCGTAAGGTAAAGTACCCTGAAGTGCGCGAGGTGCGGTAGTTAAGGTAGTTCTACCTTAATTTAGCTCAAAAATCTACCCTATTAGTCTTTCAAGGTCAAGGTAGATCTAAACGTTTTCAATGTCAACAAAGAGCACAGCGCACGCGACAGCAATACAATAATCGAGGCTCTGTGAGGAGGCTCTTTAGCTTTGATATATGTCTATATGAAAGCCCTGCGTCTGCTGCGATGGAGCGGCTCAATCCTCTCACCACGCACGAGACCATGCTGCTTCATACATCAGCATCAATATCGGAAACAATTTTCCCTCCCCGAAAATTTACGCCTCCAATCGACCGCCTCAGTACCTCTAGACGAACCCAAACAAAATCGTGATGATGAAGACGACTTCTTCAATGCTGAATCGGTGGACCAACACCTCCTATCCTCCCCCTCAGCTAGCGAAACCGAGTCCATTCTCCGCGCCCTTCCCTCTCCGCCCCCCTCACGCGCACATAAATCCTCACGTCTTTCGGCACTGCATGCACGTTTAATGCTTCCACCACGATTACCTCTCGAGACATTGGCAAGATGTCTCGTCGATCCCTCCGCAGACACTGACGCCCATTTCAACAACGCCTCCCTTTCAGTGCTGGGTAATGATCTCTTAGGCCTTTACACATCCGAAGCAATTCTCTGCCGGTATCCCCGTCTACCCACAGAGGTAACGTTCGCTGCCATGTGGGCATACTGCAGCCCTAAAACCCTGGCAGCCGTGACTCGCGAATGGGGGGTCGAAGTTGCTGCCGCACCAGGTGGAGAAGTAGACCCAGGCTACCTACAATGCATACGGCAGGAGGCGGGAAACGCCGCCGTTGAACGGACAGGGAAGCAACTCAAAGAACTTCCCAAGATTGCAGAAGACCTGGGAGCCACACGGCCAAACCCCCAACAAATGGCCCAACGAGGCTGGCGTCGCGGCGTCAGCAGCCGCACAATCTACGACGACTATTTCGGGGATACCATCAAGCGCACTGAACTCGATTACGCCGAAAGGCCCGAGCTGCGCCAAGAAGATGCACAACGCAAAGCCAGCCGAGGCGTGACCCTCGAAAATGCCAGCACAGGCTTCGTACGGGCTTTAGTAGGCGCTGTGTATCTTCACGCTGGCAAAAAAGCAGCTTACAACTTCTTCAAAGCACATATCCTCTCCCGCCACCTCGACGTCTCTAAGCTCTTCGAATTTCGACAACCGACGCGCGACCTGTCCAAGCTTTGTGCCCGTGAAGGTTTTGAGAGCCCCGTTGCTCGCATACTTAGTGAGACTGGGCGGAAGAGCAGAACGCCGGTCTACGTTGTGGGGGTGTTTGCTGGGAAAGATAAGCTTGGCGAGGGAGCAGGCGCGAGTCTGGATGAAGCGAGGATTAGGGCTGCAGTTGCGGCGTTGAAGGGGTGGTATTTGTATAGTCCCTTGGAGGTCAGGGTGCCGAGTCAGGCTGAGGCAGGGAAGGTGTGGGAGCCTGTGCTCGTTGATGGGGGCGAGGTGGTTGCTTGAGCGATCACGACGCATGAGGCCCCGTTTTTGCGGGTGAGCATACCTGCACATTTTACCAGCTTTTCAGTAGACTGGGGGCTGGGAAGCGGCTTGCATAGAAGACTTCATTGGGCGGCGTCTAAGCCTGTTTTTCATGCTATGTATATAAAGACAAACAGCCTTCTCCACTTGTCCGCGGCCTCGTGGTTCATTTGATCAAGGGGACGCAGAGACAGAGAAGTCAACAGCATTTGAGGAAACCCCTCCTTATTATGTTCAACATAGCGGAACTCTACAGGTCTGAATCATTCTATTTTCTCTATTCTGCCGTGATCATCAACCGAGTTGGCGTGGAGCCATGAGCCATATGTACAAGTCAGAGAGGTATCTCCTTACTTTTGTTGAAGAGCAAATCGCTCTCCTAATGCATGTATGCAAGATAGTGAGATTAAGTCGTCATTTTGCCGCCAGCATGTTGGGTATGAATGCAAACCAAAGCAGTCTTCTCAATTCCACACCAGATCATTGTTCATCGCCCCCGGTGTCGATTTTTTTCGCAGCTCCCTGCTCCTCAGTACCGTCGTCACCTTCCTCTCGCGTCCTCTTCTTGGATGATGGTTCTTTCTCAGCATCTGGGGTGGGAGGAGGACCCATAGCGGTGACATTTCCTATTTCGGGATCCTTTTGAGTTGGTGCTTGTGCTGAAGTGTCAATACTGCTCTCACCAGTCCCCTTTGCTGGAGTCTCAATCTGGAGGTCTGTTGTAGGGCTAGCATCATCTGCATCAGGAGTCGAAGTCCTGACTTTGGGAATTGCGCTACTTGTCCCGTTAGTAGCGAAGACCATGTCGAGGGAGGAAACAAAGAAGCATACTGCTCTATCTTCTGTCGTTCTACTTCATCATTTCGATCTCGTCCGCCCCTGCCTCTCCCACGTCTGCTGTCTCTCCCTCGACCCGAATTGCGAGAGTCCTTGTGCTTCCCACCATTTCGTTGATCCTTGAAGCCCGTTTTAGAGTCTTCGTCCCGTCGGACTCTCCAGTCACGGTCATCCTTCTCGTCTCTCTTGCCTTTATCATAGTCCGGGCTGTCACGGCGTCTTTTGCGGTCGTCTCGATCCCGGTTGATGCGATGCGAATAGCCATCTTCGTTGGGCCGCACTTTACCAGCAGCAATATCCTCGACCTTCTCATCGCAATACTGCTTCTTACTCTTGATTTGAAGTTCTGTGCCCTGCCATTTCGGGACAGGATCTAAAGACAGAAATTTATTTTGCGTTTGCTCGGAGTCGAACTCGACAAAGACACTTCCTTTGAAAGTAGCATTGAATGACCTTCGTAAGCGCACGGAATTGGTTGGGCCGAACTCTGCAAAGAAAGCCTCTATATCGAATTGAGTGCTTGGTTGCTCTTCACCAAAGCCTTTTGCGTAAATGCTACGTGCCATACTTTTGTCTTCGTAGACTTTCTCAATCTCAACCATAGGCTTGCCTTCTAAGCCTTCAGGAAGTGGATCTTTTCGTTGGACACTCATGTCATCGTCCACTACATCGAGGGTGGCGCTCTCTTTGAGTGCATCGACGATGGCAGACATAGGCTGGAAATGGCGCATTCGCTTGAAGGAGTGGATTACGCTGATCGGTACTGGGACATTCTTGTGACCTTCGATCTTGGTGAATAGGAATTTGTCTTGGAGCAGGTTAGAATCGGAGAAGTAGAATTCGACCTTTTGCCATTAGCACAGATAAAGAGGAAATCTGTTCAGGGTTTAATCCACCTGTTTCCGAATTGCAACGGGGTCACTACTCTCCTGCTGTGAAGTGAGATCTGACTTGATGTTGTTCTGCCTACTGAATCGGTCTTGGTAATCACGGTCATGACCGCGCCCGCGACCTCCTCTACCACGGCGATCTCCTCGATTTCCTTGATCGTTTCGAATTCTATTGTTGTAGCGTTGACCCTCCTTGACCCGCTCTGAAGGTTCGTCTTCCTTGGAACTTTCAGCTTCCGTGACCTTGCTCTTTCCCACTTCCTTTGACTCGGAGATCTTTTCATCTTCCCCCCCCTTGGTGCCATTGGTATGCTCTTCTGGCCTCGAGTCATCTATGAGACCTTGGATGCCATCCTGAAAGTCGTCACGGGATGAGACTCCGGGCTTGAACTCAACTACCGACTTCACAGTCTCGTCCACCTCCATAATTGACGGCCTTGTACGGAGTAATTACGGACCTGTGATCAATGTTAAACGATGCATTTGTCAGGATTTTTTCTATCGATGTCATTCTAGCCTTCGTGAAATTGGGAGCATTTGTAAGGTCTCTATGCGCTTTGGGTTCTCTTGCAGTGAATTTCATGGTCGATTGAATATCGCAACGACCTAGTGGAGCCCATCGCAGTATTCAAACAATGAATTGAGCAGATTTTGGTACCGGAAGACAGACACATAAAAGAAAGAAAGAGATGATGGAACGAGAAGCTCTGACCTTTGATAACTTTAGCTACACCACATTGATTCACAGGCTCTCTTCAAAAGCTCTGAGGACGGCGACTGGGTAATGTGCGGGGGAAAACGATCGAATCCAATTGTGGTGCAGGGATTGTGTATCCTGAAAATACCTACCAATATAGTAATGCAGCACAGCACAATTTGGTCCACCTAGTCGAAGCTTGCGGGTCTGTGAGTAAAGATGTAACAGTAAAAAGTTCGAAGTGTCAGTGAAGAAAAGAGTCATTCAAGTGGGACAGCTTTTCGGAGCCGGAGAAAAGGGTCTCATTTAGCCGATGCGAAATATATCGAGCTTGGCAGTGATGGTGAATGATCATTCATGCATACTACACTGATTGATCATGCGCAAAAGGTTTCATGGACTTAAGCGGCTGGTATGAATACTTTCAAAGGTTCAATAAATTACACGGAGCACAATGCTGACTTTTGGAGCAGAAACTCCGCCAGTCTTGGAACAAATACAATCTATATAACCTATCTCGCGCTGAGCCTCCCAAGAATCAAGAGAGGACATTTTTTCAACAGAAATGGACCGCGAAAGCTTTGACGAGAGCATATCATGGAGAGACCGTTCGAGAGAAGCAATGGACGAGGATGTTCCGACGGGGAGTGAGATCTGTCATTCCCATGAGCCACACATACCTGGCTCAAAAGGATGGGTCGGAGCAAGCTGAGGGGAGAGGATCGGGTCTGGAACCTCCACCTGATCAGAAACCTAAGCCATACCCGAAGACACCGTATCTGAATATGACATATGCGCCAATAGAAAGAAGGCTGGACACTGCAATTTTCAGGGCTCTGTTTGCCAGCAGTACTCGGCAGGCCAGACAATTCGTGGTCCACGGAGATGTCAAAGTCAACGGCAAACCAGTACATCACTTGCTCTTCCTCTGCCAATCCTGCTTGCTGACCGCAACGTTCCTAGATGATATACCCTGGCTACCAGTTGAATCCTGGTGATATGTTCCAGGTTGAGCCTGACAGAGTTTTGTTTGCGACTGGGGCACCGAAAGATCGGGCAGAACGACGTGCTGGGCGGAAATTCAAAGCAATGAAGATGTCCAAAAAGGAGAGCGCAGAAGAATCTGGGCCTGGTGAAACCCAAAAACCCGAGTCCGATCCAAGCCCTGAACCTACGAGTACCAATACAACCCCAAAGCAAGCACTACAGTCTCTCCTCTCCCAAGCCAAAACAATCCTCCAGTCTCCCTCAGCCTCCTTAACAGCACAGCGTAAACAAGACCTCCGCGCCTTTCAAAGATCAGTAAAGCGCACCATCTCTCGTCCCGACGCCCTTACGACTTCCTCGCTTGATAACCAGCTTGCAGAAATCACAGCCAAGATGGCTCCTAAAGCCTCGCAGGCTGAAAGGCCAGCTACACCTGCAGCAGACGTACCCAAGCTCTCAGATCCACAACTCCAAGCCGAAGCCGCCACTCTAACAAACGACCAACTCTCTACCCTCCGCGCAGCTCTTCAAGAAGCGCGAGAAAACCCTATTGATGCATCAAAACCATACGCAACACCTTGGCGGCCTAGAGAATGGATGTCCGCATTTGCATTTGTTCCAAGGTATTTGGAGGTCCATCAGAAGATATGTAGCGCAGTATATCTACGCCATCCGGTTGCAAGGCCAGGTTTAGCTGAAGTACCGACACCGTATGGACAAGAGGTCAATATGTTGGCACACAATTGGTATTTGAGAAGACGGTAGATGTGTCATAGGCCAGGGAAACAGCTTTGTATCTGGGCATACTGTAACATATGGAGTTTTTCAGCACCCGTAACTACAAGGCATTGCATACGGAAGTACAGAACCTCTATGTTACGTCTCAATTGTACAAGACGTTGGTGCTTCTATGCCATAGTAGATCAGCGCCTTGACAGCATATATGCCACCACGCACCCCGATATTCCCATAAACATCCAGAAGCTCAACCTCAATTTATCGCCCTCCCTAGCCCTTCACTCGGCACCCACACCATCCCCTCACACATCAACCTCACCTCCTTCTCCATCATCCCTGCTTTACCATGCACATATCTCACCCCCCAGCCCCAACCCTCTCCCACCATCCTGCTCACCTGCGCATTCCACAACACCTGCTTGACCATCCCACAGCCTTCGCTCATCTCATCCACCATGATCCAAATAACGCCCCTCCTACTCTTCATCACAGCCTCCCTCAGCCCAGGTGTAGCCTCCCGTTTCGCACACAATAACCCAATCGTATCGTCGCCGCGCCAACCTTCAGGCGCACCGGCAATGGCACCAGCAAGTTCGCGAATCATGTCCGGCCTCGGTTTCGCGGCGTTGGCTTTGCATTGGACCAAGACTGGAAATGTTCTGGAAGGACTTGGGGAAGGGTCACGCGTATGGGTGGGAGATGTGAGAAAGGAGTCTTGATAGGGTAGTGTCCAGTGGCCCAGGAGATCGATACCGCGATCGGAACGACCGCCCGTATGATTCAAGTGGAAGCCAAGTGTCGGCAGGGTACGTGCGCAGAGGTGCTCGTAACTTGTGCCTACTTCGACGGTGGAGCGGGGATGAGTGCCTTGGGTAGAAGTGCCATTGGGATTGTTTGACAGGTTTCGTTTATGGAGGCGAATAATTCCATGGGGCCAGATGCGGAGGTGGGGACAGGGACGAATAAGGAAGGATGGGTGTAGCATGCTGTGACCGATTGTCAGGCTTGAGGGGAAAGGGTAGCGCATTCATGGTGCTAGAAGTAAGGTGTGTCATCTGCTGAGCGTGGCAGATCCACAATAATGTAAGATACGGACAATAGCAATAAGGGTCTTGATGGATTGAAAGAGACTTTGATGTCAAGAGTTGGGACGAAGAAACTGCCTAAATACTTTACTTAAGCTACTATCAGGATAGTAAGGTATTTAACGACCGACCGCCAGGCTAGGTTGATTGTAGAACGAATTTGTAATTTCTGATCAGGCAAAGTACGAGTTCCTACGGCAACTTCGAGTAAAAGCATTGGGAGCATATTGGTGCGAGACATTGGTGAGAGCGAATAATGATTTTTTTGGAGAATATGTCTTTGATTCAATATTTTGATGCTATGAACGATTTGTATATGTTATCATTAAGGGGCATGGCGTTGTAAAGAGAACCAGAGACGCGAAGGCCCACCCCTATGCATCCATCACCCTATCTTACAGTAGTAGTACCCAACAGCCTAGCTCAAACGCCACCTCCAATGTCAATCCCTTCATTCCCAAGTATCAACGAGCCGAACCAGCCAACTCGCTCTCCGCCAAGGAGATCGTTTCGATTTTCTCATCAAAGTCGCTGTTTGTTCCATCCCGGCTAATTCGAGGACTAGTTGAAATGACGCTGCTATTCGACGTGAACTCATTGAATTCAGCTGGTGTACAGCAAAACCCATCAACAAGAGCTGGTCCGTCAAGGTCACCTTCAAGCTCGTCATATGTTGGGGGCTGGCTGCCCTCGCTTTCGTAACCCGGAAGAGTAGAGACGCTCCTCCTGCGTTCTGGGTCTGTAGACTCGTACATTTGGCCATGTCTGCCTTCTTCGGCGGCGGTGATGCTACTCACCACCCTATGTGCGTTCCTGAGAGCACGAATGTCATTAGCCATAACGTCTTCTAGGATCTCCTCCTGCGTCGTTACACGGCTTCGCTTCTCGTTATAAGCGATGACTTCTGATGGGGCGAGTCTGTATTTGATACGGAAGTCCCAAAAAGACTTCTTGATCTGGTATTTCCATGCAGCACGTTGATATAGCTTCTTGTTACGTCGTTCTTCTCGACGAGCGAGACATTCAACACGATGGCGGGGATCGCGACAACGGCAGATAGTCCACGCGAGACAAGAGAAAAGAATTAAGATAATTCCGAAGAGCTTGAGACGCAGGAGATTGCTATGAGTTTCCGAGATGGGAGCGGAAGTTGATGGAGACCCGGATGTAGCGTCGTTTACTTGTGTGGCTGCAAGTGACCGAGTCGCGGCTGCAGAGTGATTGGGAAGGGTATTTGTTGTCTTAGCGGTCTCAACGGTTGGTGTCAATTGCTCAGGATCGTGGTGCAATGTTGGTGGTGGCTCCAGCAGCTTGTCAGAGGAAACCTTAGGAGCGGAGGGGATTTGTGAGATTTCAGGGACCTTGGGGATCGCGGCAATCCCGGGAATTTTGATTGTCTCGGGCGTCTCAGAATAGTCCCCTGGAGATGTATCCTTCAACTTTTGTGACATAGCAGGCTTTCGGTGACATGGAAGTATGGTAGCAGCCTTCTTCACTCCTTCTGTAAGCGAGCTCTGGATGGCTGAGAGTTTGGCACCAAGGCTTTTTTGAATACGCTCTAGGGATTGGAGCGGAGTCGCTGATTTTTGCTTACGTTCCTTCGCCAAGATATCTGGGTCGAAATCAACTGAGGGTCTTCGCCATTGATTGGCAAGTACGGGGAGTGTGGTGAAGTCAATTGGGTTGTATCTTGGGAGTAGGCGGATGATTGCGGGGGCGTTCAGCTGCTTGTAAGAAATAGTGAAACCAGGACGCGCTGGCGAGTCGAAGACTTGGAGACTGAGGACGTGGACCACATCACTGCCATCCGAATTGCTTCCATCTTCCGGTATAACGTCGTAAAGGCAGCTAATGTGCCATTCCGCTTCCTTCCCTCCATAGATGTCAAGATATTCGCGACCATGAGCCGTTGTCCCGTCCCATTCTGTGTCGAGCTTCTGCCCATTGAGGAGAACATTGCTCTCCCCGCATGCTCTCTCGGTCCCCTCAACTTGGAAGGTCAGGGTCTATAGAGGATTAGAACATCGCATCATAGCCATTGGGGGTTTCCGTTGTACCGGATAACCATCTCTCGGCTCAGCAGTATTTATTATGAATCTCACAAGCGCTTCAGTAGGATCTGTTATGGATCAGTATGAGTTCGGACAATTGTCTTTTTAGGTCAACACACTATAATCGACAACGGCGTTGGAAGGCGGGGTGGTCAAGGCGGCGGTATCAGGTATGACAAAGGCAGAAGTCAATGTCGTCGACAGCAAAGCTGCCGCCTTGGTCAAGCAGCGCATAGCTGACGCCTTCCACGACTTGAAGTCGCCACTGGTCGTGGAGTGGTCGAAGTGTTTGTCGTGTTCACATGATGACAGGAGAAGGAAACGTCGCTGCCTGATTTGAGTTGGGGCTGAGTCCTGAGACTGGTGTGAATACCGAGACCATACTCTAGCGCGCGGACTTCGGACCAAGCTTTTCCCCGAGAAGCGCGGAACGATGACTAGACTAATTCTAATATAGCTAGTCTCGCTAGTGTAGACTGAGGACTGCTCTCGACTATGAGGTCCATATAATTGTGTGCAAACCCAAGAATCGGTCTTCAACAAGCTTCTCTTTTCCTTCCGCTACCTTTGCAAAACTCACGCTCTATATCATGGTCAGTCAATCTGAAAGTAGTCTTGCAATATCTATTTACTGATCCCGGTCCTCAAGTTACCACTCGGACTCTTGAACGCCGCGCAAGGGCACCCGATGTTAGTCGAGCTCAAGAACGGAGAAACACTCAATGGTCACTTGGTCAGCTGCGACACATGGATGAACCTTACATTGAAAGAAGTCGTGCAAACAAGTCCAGAGGGTGACAAATTCTTTAGGCTACCAGAGGTCTATGTGAGAGGGAATAATGTTTGCGCCCCTTGAAAGATGGAAATACCACCATTCGTATTGACTGCTGGTAGATCAAGTACTTACGCGTCCCGGATGAGATCATCGACTTAGTGAAAGATCAGCAACAGAGCCAGCCGTCAAGTCGAGGCAGAGGTGGAGGAGTTCAGAGAGGGGACCATGGTGGTCGAGGAGACAGAGGGAGGGGCGGAAACAGGGGGGGTGCCCGCGGGAGAGGAAGAGGTAGAGGCTGAAAGCCTGGATCGTGCCATGGTCTATTAGGGGTCACAAGAATTATCACGAGAGTCTGCATCGGCATGAATGGCAACTGAGACATGATTAAACTTGCCATCATTCTACCGGACTCCTCGACTAGAGCTATGTTCTTTGGAAGATGATGGGATAATCAAGACTGGAGAGATTCGCCGAACCATGTTCCAATAACTTTTTGCTGTGGAACTGGCTCTCCTCTGGCGCAAGGCCGTCGCACGTGTCACACGCCATAGTGAAGCTTTGGAGAACTGAAAGTTTTCAAGTTCTAGCTCCTGCCGCAATCAAGGGAATCAAAAGACTGACAGAGATCTCTTCGCCCGTCGGCAGGTGTAGATAGAAGATCTGAAGCTGTCAACAAAACCACTTCAGAGATCCAGGTAATGACCTACATCGTATTTCCCCGTGAAACCCCGTTGGGTTTCTCTCAGCATTTTCTCGGCAAATGCGATGACAAAATCCCAAGGGATGGTTCTTGTTGCGGAGTAGAAATCAAGTCGAATATTCTCCCAACCGATAGTAAAATGATTGACGGGTGGCTGGCTTGTCCATTCCGACATTACTTGGACCACGACGTTGTAGTAGAACGTCGTCAGATATCCTGCTGCTATCTGGATTGGAAGAAGTGAGAGCTGTCTTTGAATACGGCCGACCCAGCCACTGGGAAGCTCATACACAGAATCGAGCTGGGACCGAGGGAGACGGAATTCATGTTTGTAGGTTTTCATACTCAGGGAAGAGGCGGCGAGGCTCCGTCTAGGAGGCCTGTTCTGTTTGGCCACATCGTTTGAAGGACTTGCAAGGCTCGCAATGGTGACGCTTACAAGGACAGATGTCAGTGCTGGCAGGCTTAAGAGCCTTAGCAGGCGCATCCTCCCCCACACTTTATGCCCCTATTCAACACTCAAAAACTTTTTGCCTACTTTCTGGTACTTTGTTGACTGCATCTTGAGATATACCCACCTCAAATCCTTCGGCTGTCGCATATTGCTTTGAAATGAGGCCAGGCGGTACTATCGCTTCGCTAGATGAAGAAGACAAGATAGAAGCAATTTGAGGATGAAGCGGCTGGCATACAAAATCTCCGTGAGAGTGGTAGAACATGGGGGAGTACATATGAAAGCTTGCCTTGGCAGGGGTGTGGATGTAGATCACACGTGCTGGATGCGTGTACTTGTTTCAGCTTTCGCGTACCCATAATGCTTATTTGTAGAGGGACTGTAAAGCAACTAGAGAGCACGCGAGATAATTATGGTGATGTACCATAATCATTCAGCTCTGCTGCCACCTTACGAGTAGAGTCTTATCCTTTTCAGACGCATCGACCGCACGATGATTTCATACGCAAGTGAAGTTCGCAAGCAGACAAAGCTGGCTGCTTACTGCTGTCCATCTATGTCTTCTGCTTTGCTGCATGCGCAGACTCGCGCGCAAGAATCATTGAATGGAGAAAAGTATAACGAGCCTCGAAACATTAGAATACCTCAAGGTGATGGAATCCTGACCTTAGTTCTATTCTAGGACTAGTTTCAGGTACCTGAACGTTGGTAGCCTTGCTCCTCGCGACCCTCGGCTTCTCCAGCGGCTGACGCGCTAGGCCAATGGTTTCTCCCATCCGGCTATTGATGAAATTCACCTCCATCCGAGATCCAAAGAGCTCGTCAGTCCTCCATTGAGGTCAATGCCATCGACGAGAACATTTATAGATGCTTTGTGGCGCTGTCTATGTCCCTCATTGAATACGAAATTGCCAAGCGGCTTTCCCCTAGCCACGAGATCTACATCGAACATTCTGAGACGATGTATAAAAGATCCGTCGGGAAGATACAGTGCACGGAAATTTTCACAAATTTCTCACGTAGCTTCAAAAAGTCAAGCCCGGAAACTGTATGGCCGTGGTCAGAAGGCTCCCGAGAAGGAAGACAAATTTACTGCCGCACAACTTCGTGATCAGGAGCGTGTGCGACAGCTCGACCTCGGCGATGCCTACCAGTCTTTGCGTCAAGGAGCCCTGGGAGGCAATTACTGTCAAACGCAGGCTTGTATCGACATACTAGTCAAAGAGCGAGGCGAAAAGCCGAACCTAAGATTATATGATGCATTGCTGCTCGCAAATACGGACCACGAACATGGCTCAGCCTCCGAGGTTGCTGGTCTATTGGAAGAATTGGCAAGCGAAGGCTTGATCCCAGATTCTGCTACCTATCATGCTGCGTTGAGGGTAATTACCACCGCTAGCAGATGGCACGCCTTGGTCGGCTCACACTTTGTAGGCTCTTGCGATCCATCCGGATTACCTTTTGCGATACGATATCCTTGAGGAGCTACGCCAACGATGGTTCCTACTGACTAAGGACGGCTGGCACAGCGTGGTAGCTGGTCTGATCAGAGACCGACAGCTTGAGAATGCACTGGACAAATTGGAGCAGATGCGTAAAGAGAGCGTCAGGATTGAGCCTTGGCTATACGATATGATGGTCTACGCACTGTGTTCCGCTGAAGAATTTGACTCGGTAGTAAACCTGATGGAATACCGCATCTCAGACGGCGAGCTCAACATCTCTGGCTCACTTTGGCACTACGTTCTAGACACCGCTTCGCGCGCGCTACACCTCTCTGCCACCCTCTTCGCATACCGTGCAAGAGTCGAAACTTCCTACCTAAATCCACCAGCTGGCATCTGCATCAACATTCTCAGCACCGCCGCGCGCCACGGCGATACCTACCTTGCGACATCCGTCCTCCGCGTCCTAGGCCAGCGCTCCGGCAACCCTATCCAACTTCACCATTACGAAGCCTTACTCGAGACCTACATGGTCTCCAAGGACCTGCGTACAGCACTCACCCTTCTTACGATCATGACAGCTGCAGGCCATACTCCAACAGAGTCCTCTACTCGCCCTATCTACATGCACCTATGTAAATCAGACGAGTTACCAGCACGAGCGCTCGCAATGCTTCAGGATCTTCGCGAGCAAGACCGTAATGTGCCGATCCAGGCCGCAAATGTAATCATGCAAGCCCACATTTCGCATCGTGACCTCGCCGCTGCCCTCGAGGTATATAAAACGCTGCACATGATCTCACCAAACCTCGGTCCTGACACGGCAACTTTCAACATCCTCTTCCGCGGCTGTGCCCAAGCTGCGCGTAAAGATCTCGCCATGTTTCTTGCAAGCGAGATGCTGGCATTGAAAGTCGCCCCAGACACACTTACGTATGATAGACTGATACTGGTCTGCTTGAATAGCGAAGCCAGTATCTCTGATGCCTGGCGATACTTCGAAGAGATGAAAGCACTGGACTGGTGGCCACGTGATGGAACCGTCGTAGCTTTGGTAAGGCGCGCGTGCGAGGACGGTGACTCGAGGGTTTCGAAGCTTGTGTATGATCTGAAGAAGAGAGGCTTGCTAGGGATGAGATTGAGAGGAGTTGTGGTTGAGTATTGGAAGGGTGGCGTAGAGGAGGCGGAAAGGTTACTTGAGGGGAGAACGTGACAACCACGGATTTACGCGACGAGAATATATACAGCATAAGATACCCCTGTTCATAGTACGCAGAAATATGATATTCACAATCGCTTGATTGCACGTCCCAGTACGCCTTCTGTTCCAAGGAAGTGAGAACTTGACTGTTGAAGTGGTAGCTTTACAGCGTATATGCAGATCATGTCTGAGTGTGATAGGTGCAATTACGGGCATAGGAAGGGAAGGGCGCCCTTGTGGGACCTTGAGACACATTGATCTCCGCAAGATCACTTCGGAAACTCAGCCCGGAAAGCAAGCACAACTTCAATTGTTCCTTCGTTCCTTCTGAGATCGATTCCCATGAGCAAACTGACTTGAGTCTCTTGGCGCATCAATGATCGTCCTCCGCATACGATATGGTGAGATTAGGATGGGACAGAAATGTTAAAGACGTGGATTCATAGTCACATATAGCCATATCTCAAAGTATATCGTCTTTAAAAAAGTACATACATACCTCAAGCTTCGCGACCTTTATCTCTCTCCTTCCGCTTCTTGGCCTTTCCAACCCAATCGTGGTGTATACTCCAAAGACTCACAATTACGCCTGCAATACTAGCCGCCAAAGTGACAAAATATGCGTTACGATAGCAATACAATCCATCCCTACAATCTCTCTGCCCATCTGCCAAGATTATGGAATGTTGATCGTAAATGTGCCCGTAAACGAGATTGAAGATGTTGCCAAAAAGAATGGGCGCGAGCGTCATGGAGCCCCAATTCTGACTCAGGCCACCCACACCAAAGGTTTCGGCGACAAGAGCAGGGTAGACACCAAATAAGAAGCCATAAGCAAGGCCAGTGAGACCCGAGACAAAGCCTAGGGCGTGCGGATTATCGATACGAGCGCCGCAAATCTGCGCCACGAGGAAAATACAGCTGGATATGAACAGGCACCAGAAACGGGACATGCCCAGTTTTCTGACGATGAGATCGGATCCGATACCTGCACAGATATCTTAGCACATATCTGAACAGGGCGGATGATGGACTTACCGCTTGTGAGTCGACCGCAGAAGCTCATGAGGGAGAGGATCTCGACGTGCATTAATTGACGTTCTTGGATGAATTCGGAAGATGCGCTGTCGTCGTAATGATGCCATATTGCTCGAGCCTAAGAGACAAATGAGCAATCCCGTCGATCCATCGGATAACGAGCTTCTTACATCGCCTCCAATGTTGCTGGACAAATGTTAGCAAATGTGCGGGTATCTCAAAGGACGTTATGAACATACTTAATAGTCATCAAGCCAATGCCCGTTAGCAATCCAAGCAATAACCACAGTTGATAGAACTCCATTTGCCAAAGCAAGGCTACGCCTCGTATATCTACATGATGTGAGACTTGATCGGCTGTAGAGTTCACGCTTGTATCTTGGTAAGGAATATCTCCGGGACCCGACCCAGAAGACTTGGACAGCAACGAGGAAGTTTCTTCCGCGCCCTGATTAGGGGCTCGGTGATCCTCAAATACAGCAGGACCTTTGGGTGCGTCATCATGGTAGGAGATACTTTCAGGCTGCATACCTGGTTCATTAGACAAGCGCTCGGCGCTGTACTTGCTGTCGCCAGACTTCGTCCGTTTAAGTAATGTCGAAGAATCCGAAGCACTTCGCTCGTTGGCATTGGGCACGGGAGAGTAGGCTGGCGAATGAGGAATAACTCGAAGGAAAAAAGTCCCAATCAAAACCATGCCAAACGTAGAGCAAGCTAGAAGCAGGAGCAGATCTGAGGTATTATCAGGAAAAGCGACGGATGATATCGCGGCGAAGAAGAAGGCGCTCAGGCCAAATGCTGCGAGAGGAAAGGCTGTCGCTGTGCCTCGATGATTTGGCCAGTTCAATGCAGCTTCAATACGTTCAGTCAATAATCTAGCGGGTCCTTTAGGGTTCTCACATGTCTTGATCGAACCTGCGAAAGCCGCGCAGCCTCCAATACCTGTCAGATACGCGAAGAGGCATAGCCATGGCATCTTTATCGATCCGGCACCGCCTTCATAGGCTGCGAATGGATTAGATATCGTATCTTGAGCTTATTTAGACCTCATACCTCGGTACATTGAGAAGTACCCTACGCCTAACGATAAAGAACCCAGCAGAGCGCCTGGACGCGGGCCTCTATTGTCGACGAGTAGGCCAACGGGTATTCCAGCCGTATACATCCCAAGATTTCCGAAGGTACCCTATGGGTATCAATTTTATGTGCAGCGTCTTTATTGGGCATCTTGCTCACTATCAGATTGCTCTGAGTCGAAGAGAGCTTCATCTTCTCGGCAAATGCGGGTGCCCATGCTGAATATGCATACTGCAGATGCTTTCAATTCCATTGTACTCAATTCAGATGGAGAGTCTAACATTTGTCCCACACGCCAGTGAGATAATCGTAGCAGCAAGTACTGAAAGCACCCTCGCACTCCGCAACTTCTGTTCAGACATGGCTGCAATGACAAGGTTGCTGCTATCTGGCCGTCTCGGTCGTCATCTTGTCGCGGCAAAGAATGGCTCCAATCGAGAGGAAGCGCACAGAAATCGCCACATAAGACCAATCTGGCTTTGACAGTTACTCTAGAAGTCGAAAAAGAGCACAAGAATAATAAAAGAAGTTTAATCAACAGCTCAAACGTTTCGGATACAGTCGGTACGCAAGATGTTTCGGCTGACTGATCAATGCCAAGGCCTGGTGAGCTCATAGAACTAGGTACCTACCCGTGGCTGGTCGGCTGTCAGTTGCCGGGCTTAGTTCGTACGTACCTACCTCGACCACGACAACCACCAGGATCGCGAAACCACAATCATTTCGGCAGGTAGAGAGAAAAGACCTCTATACATCGAATCAGGAAACGCTAGTGAGGAATAAGGAGAAGAAGGAGAAAGAGGAAAAACCTCTATATACTGAATTAATCGCCGCTCTATTGCCTTCACCGTTATGGGCGCTCTATTGTCTTTGCCCCTCTTGGCTTTACCATCTGTAGGAACGGTGAGCTACCTGTTCCGCTACTCTCTCGCCAGACTAGGCTCACTTACTGATCGTGTCTAGTTGATGACCTTCGGGGCATCATGTTGCGGTGCTGCGACATGTTCTGCAGTATGCAGTGCCTGCGGCAAATTCCAGAGCAGGCATGTCCCATATTTGTTGATACAGTGGATTGCTGCTGATGAGTGCGCAGCATGGCCACTCGAATCGCCTACGCTGTTATTCTTCTGATTAATTCTATCATATCGTGGCTTATGCTCACACCTTGGGCATTGAAGAAACTCGAACACCTGACACTGGACTACATGGCAATCACTTGCGAAGGAAAACAATGTTACGGGTTCGTCGCAGTACAACGAGTCAACTTCGCATTGGGCCTCTTCCACTTCGCTCTTGCAATACTACTTCTCGGCGTCAAGTCGTCTAGAGATGGCCGAGCTGCGTTGCAAAATGGCTACTGGGGTCCTAAGATCATTGTCTGGCTGGCTTTCGTCGTTATCACCTTCCTCATACCTGAGACGTTCTTTCAAGTCTGGGGTAAATACTTCGCCTTGGCTGGAGCGATGATGTTCGTCCTTTTGGGCCTCATACTACTGGTCGATCTCGCACATACCTGGGCAGAGTTCTGCCTGGAGAAGATTGAAAATTACGACTCAAAGGCTTGGAGGTCGATTCTGATCGGTTCAACGCTTGGAATGTACACTCTATCTTTCGCCATGACCATCCTCATGTATATATTCTTCGCCAACAGCGGTTGCGCCATGAATCAAGCTGCCATTACGGTCAACCTGCTCGTCCTCCTGATCATCTCCACAATCTCAGTACACCCTACAATTCAAGAATACAACCCGCAAGCAGGACTCGCCCAATCCGCCATGGTTGCAGTCTACTGTACCTACCTCACCATGTCTGCCGTATCAATGGAACCAGACGATCACCAGTGCAATCCCCTCATCCGCGCTCGTGGCACCCGTACAGCTTCCATCGTCATTGGAGCCATCGTCACCATGCTCACAATCGCCTACACGACTACGCGCGCAGCTACTCAAGGCCTTGCACTGGGCAGCCAGACAAGTCACAGCTATAGCAAGATCGGGCAGGAGGACTCGGAGCATGGATTGGTAGACCAACAACCCAGCGGCTCGCGAAGAGAGATGCGCGCCGAAGCCCTTCGTGCAGCTGTTGAAGCTGGCTCGCTACCTGCTAATGCTTTAGACGATGACGACGACGACGACGAATCAAACGATGGCCATGGCGGGAAAGATGACGAAAGATCCGGAACGCAATATAATTACTCTCTGTTTCACATCATTTTCCTGCTCGCGACCTGTTGGGTGGCGACGCTACTTACGCAAAATATCGACTTCGAGGTTCAAGGCGATTTCGCGGCGGTCGGGAGGACATACTGGGCAAGTTGGGTCAAGATTGTAAGCGCATGGGTTGCATATGGAATTTATACGTGGAGCCTGGTAGCGCCGGTTGCGATGCCAGATCGGTTCGGTCATTGAAGATATTGAAAGATTGGCATGCTTGGGCGTTTGGGCGTTTGGTTATAGCTACGGGACTCTATCACTATCACGGTTACGAGCATGGAGTCCGGAATTGAAACCCGAGAGAAAAGGCTGTATACATAGCGTCATTGACAACAATCAATAAAGTCCAAATTTTGGCCCATATGGTATCATACCCGCGCTAACAAACGCTCAAAGTAGATGTTAAAGAACGATACGGGAAGAAAAGTCACTCATCTGATTCGTCTCCATGCTGTAAGACGTCATCCTCCATCTCGTTCTTCTCCATCATCCTCTCAATCCATGGTCCCCACTCTACTCCCATCTTCTCCTCGTCAGCATCAGCCAACCCGTCGCCCTCCTTCCAACCCTCCCACCCCTCAAACCCGCAGACATGTCTCATAGTCGGTCTCCCATGTGGACAATTCCATGGCTTGTCAATCTCGCTCATGTGCTTCACTAGGATTCCCATCTGCTTAGTCGTCAATGTCTTGCCAATCATGACAGAACTCCGGCACGCGCGCATAGCAAACATGCGTCGGACTTTGCTCGGCCGTGGGATGTGGTTTGATGAGGAAGTAGGAGAGTCAGAAAGGAGGGTAAGAAGTTCCTCTAGATCAGTAATGTCGAACGTGACTTCTCTACTCATGGGAAGAGAAAGTAGACTACAGCGCTGGCCGACTGGTAGGTCGCCACTTGTGTTGATTTCAACTAAGAAGCCATTCTTGAGTAGAGCTTCATTGTTCTCTAGGATGATCTCTTCTTCGATCGCCGTGAGTCGGAGGGCGCGTGGTTGGACTAGGCGTTGGTTTTGTACTATGGTAGTGGATTGCAGGCGTTCGAAATTGTATTTCTCGTCAGAGGCATGTTGATCAATTATGAAGAGGTCCTTATTAGATCTGTTGGCGAGGATGAAGCCGAGATTGAATTGGCCACTTATCTGCATATTGACGAAGTCATTTTTCACAACTGTGAGTGAAAGACGCTCTTCAGCCGAAGCTTCTTTGTTGAGGGCTTGATATTCGGACTTTGGCTTCTGCATCGCTGTGAGCGATTCCTGCAAGCCTGACTCGAGATCGCGGAGCTGAACGTCGATTTGCCCAATTGATGCATCGATTATTTGGACGAGGCTTATGGTTGAGTCTTTCCGTCCGGTCGCCTTCAGTATCTGGTGTGCCCGCTTTTTGTTGTCTTGACTGGGCATTGCTGACCTCTCTTCGGCTTGCCTGATCAGTTCAGCCACTTTGGCATCCTCTTTGGCTTTGTTGTCCTCTTCATCAAAGTAATCCTCATCTAGCTCGTTCTCCGATAGCGCTAAATCTCTGCTTTCGTTCATGTCTCCACCTCCGCTTTCTTCATCCTCCGACGACAAACTCATAGATTCTTCGTCATCACTGCTGCGTATGTCGTATTCAGCAGATATGCGTGACTTGCTTTGTGGTTTTCCAACCGTCTTGGTTAATTGATTCCCTGGAGCAGCAAAGGATCTCATGCTACTGCTGAATTTCTGCCTTGTGGGGTCTTTGCTAGATGGTTCCGGCCTGACGGGCATTGACGGCGGTGTGCCAGTCCTGCGTCGCTTCGAGAGAGACGACGAGTCCAGTACAGAGGTGAGTGTCTTCGGACCAATTGTAATGGTCGCAGTCTCGGGGGAAGTGCGCCGTGGTCGCATTCTATCGAATGCACTTTGAATCACGCTTGGAGATGGTGTCGTTTGTGATTTCCTTTCCTCGACCTCGGCTCTGTGTTCCTCATCTTGCGAAGTTCCGTTAGACGAGCGCTGTGGGAACGAAGAGCTCAAATTTGTGGCAGGTTGCTGTTCCGCAATCCTCTCATTAAAGTCATGAACTGGCTTTGAAGCAGCATTCAGCATTGCATCCGACTCCACAAATTCACGGTCATCTTCATGATCATTAATCCGATTCGGCGGGTTTTGCTCTCTTCCCAGTCTCTTGACCAACCTCTGCTTGTCTTTCGACAAAGCCTTGGTTGCTGTGTCCGCGACTGGAACTGAGGCAACCTTGTTGACTCGCTCTCTGCTGTCACGACCTACGAAATTTTCGATTAAGCCCGGGAGGCTGTTAGATCTTGTCTGCGCTTCATCCTCACTTATCGAGTCTTCGCAAATGTCAGACTTAACTTCACTTTTTGTGAGCGATTCAAGCGATGTCCTACTCTCGAGCGGTGTTTTGTCGCTAGCATCCGAGCCCTCTTGATGAATTGTAAGTTGCTTGAATGTTGGTAACTTCTGGACGGGTCTCTGAGTTTGCGGTATGGTCTGATCTTGACTCTCAAAGAGCTCTGTCAAAGATACCTATGATTATTAGACTAGATATTCGTATCGAAAAGACTTTGACAAACCCTGAGTGAATCGAGCAAAACATTCTGCTCATGCAACAAGATTGTTCTTTTGTCTGGCGAAACATTGACATCGTAGGCGTCTAGCAGGATTAGCAAAAACCTAGATAGAGGCTTTTTGAGACCTACTAGTATCGAGTAGAATATTCGCGAACACGAACGGTGATTGTGAGAGATTATAGGACTTGTAAACCTCGTTGAATACCTTAGCAAGTTGGGGCAATACGCAGGGCCTGTTATTCACGAAGAACATCTGGCGGTCAGGTGCATGCCTTCCCTCCCCAAATACCGGTCTGGAGACGTGGCCAACTACGTGAACTTGCTTGTTTCTGCACAATCAGCCCACACAGTCTATGATCCGGATCAGCCGTTCTTACTCTGGATCCGACAATTGGGTGAACGTCTTCGTTGGTTGCATCTCGAAGCGCAAGTCCAAAGCCACAATTCCTGGCAAGACCTTTACACCAAACACGTTGGCAATGTTTTCTCGAGTACTTTGGCTAGATTTAGTGGCAAAGACAGTCATCTTCCTGCCTTTCGCCATTACGTTGCTGACCACCAATCTTGCTTGGGTACAGATGCAGGCGTAGGCCTGAAGAACGCCCAGAACTTTACCGTACTCTCTCTTAATGTTTCTTTCGAGTTCTCGCCTTCGAACGGGTAAATTCATGAAGAGATCCTCGACGGCAACCGTGGTACCTTTTTGGCTTGCTACGACCTGAGTAGCCTTCATTCTGCCAGAAGTTTCAAAATCAAGCCGTGTACCTTTTGGAGCTTCGTGCGCTTGTGCAGTTATAATATGAAACTTGGAGAGAGCGCACAGGGAAGAAAGAGCTTCGCCTCGGAAGCCGAATGTCTGCAGAGAAGTAAGGTCATCATAGCTGGATAGTTTGGAGGTGTAGTGCTTTAGAGCGATGGTTTCGTAGTTGTCGCTGGAAATACCAACACCGTTATCCTGGACCTCAATTGAGTCAAGACCATTGTTCTTGAAGCGCACCTCGATCGCCGTAGCTCCAGCATCTAAGCTATTCTCCACGAGTTCTTTGACTACAGAACACAAGTCAACAATGACTTGTCCAGATTGAATCTGATGGACAGTCCGGCCCTCAAGAGCCTTGATGGTGGCCATTTCAGAGCATTCTTGGGCGAAGAGGCGTTAGTGTATATTCACGAAGACCACCTTGGCTGCCATCAATGATGTTCCACATTTTGTTCATCTTTCGACTAATTGGCAAGCACTGCTGGCGGATAACATCATAGTCTGATGTGGTGATTCAAGGCCTCCAACAATGAGGTACGGTAGACATCAAGGCTTTGCTCGAAACAGCAATCTACGAGTGTGAACGGTGCCGAATACTGAGTACCTCGGGACTGGTGGAAATGCAAAGAGCCCGAAGGTACCTTAGTAAATACCCTCGATACCTTACGAGTAAAGTAGAGTATCTTACCGTACCATACCTTACCTTATAGATAGTAGTGCCGAGAGAGCCTAAGGCCTCAAGGCTAACAGGGCCAAATACGTCAGTCTTAGCGGCCGTTTGATGAGGTCCAGGGCACGCAGGGGCAATTGAGATTTAGCAGGCTCGGCAGGGATCCCGGGATAGAGCTAGACTGGAACTGGACTAGACTCCCTGAACACGCTACCTTACCCTACTATCTACGGTACCTAACAAATTTCCCCTTACTCGCGAATCTCTTATCGATCGTCCAGGTCCTTTGCTTCATTCCATCTATGTTATTCGTATCTTCATACTCAACACTTCAGTCGCTCTTTACCACTGTATTTTTATGTGTATTCTGCTCTTTGCTTGAATAAATATCACTAATTGTCCTTCGTTCCTTCCTCCATACCGCGCCCTCGAGGACGTTGGCAACGTTCGCTTTTTAGCATTAGAGTCGCATACCTCTTTCAAAACTATCATTCGACCGTCACAAGAGCAAGGTCCCGATTGAAGCACCGGCTGCTTACCCTAATTACCATACCTACCATCCCTCTTCGCTCGCCGCTTTTCCATCGGTCCACTGGGAAGCTACCCGTTACTTCTGTCAAGACTCTACACATCAGGCGCCGGATCACGGGCCTGTCCATCTTTCACCACGGCGCCTTCTATAGACATCAGCACGCCTCCTGGCTTCTCTGCCCCCAATCTGGACCATTCGCGACGCTCATCGGCCTCTCCACAGCAGCAACAAGAACGGAACTCCAATTCTACATCGCAAGCCTTAGCTACGCTGGCTTCAATTGCCTCTGCGCCTTCGCCGCATCTCAGGTAAGCTACCCCAAAATCTGGCGGAACACTTTCTAGCAAAATTGGTTGGGCGAGATTGTAATGGGTTGCTTGCGACAAGTTGAAACAGATGCGTAATTGCATCAATAAGAGTATCTGCAAAGAGCTGACCACTTTTGCGCACCAAGGCCATACCACGATGCAGGGCATAGTATGAATTATGCCACATCATCACCCGCAGCAATGTCTGGTGGACAGGGAAACAACGTTCCAGTGAGTACAGTACCTGCTGGTGTATTTTAAGTACAGATTTACGCTTGGCAATCTGCGGGCGGTAACCCTTAGTGGGGTTTCCCCTCTGTCCCGAGGGGTTCATTTCTTATCGTCGTTGATAACAACTATCTTGATATCGGACCCAAGCCTTGCAAGCAAACAATCCTGATGGCAGCAACCTTTACTGACCGTGAGCATGGTAATATGCAGCCAGTATGTCAAAATTGTCAAACTTCGACGACACCACTATGGCGCCGAGACGAGATGGGATCAGTCCTTTGCAACGCTTGTGGTCTTTTCCTGAAACTCCACGGCACACCTCGGCCAATATCTTTGAAAACCGACGTGATCAAGTCGCGCAATCGTGTCAAGACGGCAGGGCAAGGACAAAAGCGAAAGGTAACAACCCTGATCTTGTATACAGCGACACTCCTAACGTCTAGCGATAGTCACTCTTCGACGGTAATGGCCTTCCAGCATCTCAATCGGGAATGGATGGGCCTCCTCCGAGCCATCTACAAGATAGACGAGTATCTCACAAGACCTCCTTAGGCGACTCCGATCGCTCCCACTCGCCTGTCTCAAGGACGGAAACCCCGGCAATGCACCCCTCCAATATCGCCCCACAGCACATGTTTGATGGAGCATCGCTGTCCGACCATGTCTTCCATTCCCCAGCGTTACCTCACTTTCGTCATCCATCACCGGGATCTACATCCTCTTTCAATGACCGTAATCTCGAACATCCCCAGACGTACGAGGCTTTACACCAAGCGAATAGTTCTCTTAGAACAAGGGTAAAGGAATTGGAAATGATAAACGACTTGTATCGAGGAACTGTGACCCAATATGAGCAACACAACGTTCCTCAAGCTGAGATGGTTCCACGCGACACCGAGGGTCAGCTCCGTCAATCCCTCGACCAAGCTTTGCAGCGTGAGGAGAATCTGAAACGCCAGGTTGAAGACCTCGAGCGTGAGATAGCAGATTTGAGGGGTGATCAACCCCAAAGCAAGCGGACACGATTGTCTGATGGACCGGAGTATCCGGAACCACCACAAGCAACTTATTCGAACGGACTGCACCCATAGAAGTCACGAGAACAACGACCGTTGTCGACTTTGCTCGGCGCAGTGTTCTTTGCACCATGATGCCAGGACTACGACTCTTCACTACCGAATCACTGGTCAGCTGGATGGCCACTTTACACCTTAATTTTAATACCCTACCGCTTGCGTTTGTCCAATTCCAACACTGTATCAATATCACGACCCTGCCAGCGTCTACCCCATCGGCTAAAAGTGGAAAATGCAAGTCTAATACCCTCACAATTGGCGGCTATATGTAATCTATGATCGTGCTTTTAGGATTTGTCGGGTAAAGAGCCCCCAGATATTTTGGGGGAAGCAATATACTCCTATTCTTCCATGACAAATCTTCAACGATGGACTTACAATCCCTAAAAAACTGAAATATACCCTATGTTTACGCCGCGCTTTCGCTGCTTTGTTTCGCTCCCGATATCGTTCGTATACGCAAGATCTCCGGGTGTTCACGCTTACATCCACCCACCACCAGTCCCCCTCCCCTCTTCCATAACCTTTCCACTAACTTCTCGAGCTCGAACGCCACCATTGGGTAGGAT